>OENT01001396.1:0-45518 GCA_900239685.1 Rotaria macrura | reverse complement strand
TGCTTGAGATGATACATGTCTTGTGAAACCAGCTGTTTTATCTAGAGCTTTCTTCCAATTACTAAAACCTGTGGTTACGAAAGCATCGTCGGCATTCAAATGATTCGAAGAAAAAGGTCGACAATAGTAACAAAAACACGTGTCATTTTCTACTGAATATGCCAACCATGCTCTATCACGAAACCAGCTAGATTGAAATGGACGGTTTTGTTCATTCATTGGATAACTTGACAACATTTTCTGAACTGGAGCATCATTGGATGACTTACTGATATCACTTGGAATGAACTTTTTATAAGATTTTTCATTTGAAGAAGAAGATAAAATGAGAGGATCTTCCAAAGTATGAGCAACACTATATGATAAAGTATGATCACGAGACAATTCAGAAGAAGAAGAAAGATCCTGAATTTCAGGCGTGGATAAGGTAGATGCAACAACTATGTTCGGTTCAACTTGTTGTTCATTGTTACGTGATTTCTTGTTAGAAGAAAGAAAATAATGGCCTAGAGTACCACGTTTTTCAGATTGCATTTCTGAATTTGATAATTTGTTATTTAGCTAGGATCAGAAACAGGAGCAGAGAAGACATGTTTGTATCGTTTAGTGAACAACCAATAGGAAATCGGAAAGAAATTTCTATATAATATTAATTTGTTCATGACAAGATTAGAAAAGACTACGTATTGCATAAGAAAATTTGTGGAAAAATCTGAGGGGGCTTAGCTCCCTCTAGCCCCCCCTGGCGCCGCCCATTTCCTGCATAAATTGACAAGGGTCTATACTAGCAGACTTAAACGTTGCTGGCACATAGCCGATGGAAAAACTGGGTGACTCGAATGGGAGGTAATCATCAACAGTTCAGAAACGACAAACGTATTTTTCGTCGGGTCTTTATTTTTGCTGGTTGTGCATCATTTTTTCATTAAGCTAGGTCTGTTTTAGCCAACTTGATTGAAAAGTTGAGTCTATCAATCTGGTCTACCTTACTGCTCCTTGAGAAAATTGAACTACTGGGATCATCAATGTGTAAGAAAAATTTACTTGCATGTTTGAAGGAAAGTGAGAGAGACGGATGCAAACGCCTGATTATATATGTCATCGCTTATTCTCATATTCTGCGAGGAAAAGATTAATTGCGGCTCAATAACCACATACCCTCAATATCCTGTCGGGGCAAAGGGAAAAAGTCGAGACCAGATCTACTTCAAAATGTTTTGAGGTACGACTTGATTACCATGAAGAACAAGTGAAGTATGCATTTCTGAAGTCCACTACCCCCTCCCCCTTGTTTTGAGATCATTAATCGCGATTCAATTATCCTTAATCAAAATCTGCATAAGTGGTGATGGTGAAGGTAAATAATAAAGAGTGAGGATGTGGCTGTAACTGTTGGTGTGCGTGTGCTTTTGGTTTTGGCTGTGGCTGTGGGAGCGGTTGGCTTTGGGGCTTATTGATGAGTGAGCTCGCTGACGAAATTAATATCCAGACTCCTGGCTTTGCACCCTACAGGCCACAGCCACTCTACCCACTCACATTCATACTGTTAGGCAAATCCTGAAATTCAATAGAAGATCTAGAAGAGTTTTGCACATTAAAATCGATTTCGCTATTTTCTTTATCCTTGATGAATTTCTCTGGCCGGTTGCTTGATTATGTCCCATCGCTGATTTTTATCGATTCATTGGAATATCTCTGATCAAAAATTGCTTCTTACAAAGTCCTTTACTCATTAATTTCATCAACATCCGTAGAAAATCTTTTGAGACAAAAGTTAAAGGAAGCGAGTTTTACTGGAAAGGTTTTTCACTGAAGACAGATACGGAACAATTTAACAAATTGATCATGGTTTCATTCTTTTTGAAAGTAAACACGGTTTCAAATTGCTAGAGAAATGCGGAAAAAGCATAATTTATTGTTTGCGACACTATTAGCGTCCACTATTATCATTAGCTATAGATTAGACTTCTTTTTTGTGTCCGATTTTTATTCTTCGTATCTTGTCAATAATATCGACAAAGAAATAAAAATGTTGTGATTATGATCATATAAGTTGTTATAATTAACGTGCATCCACCAGCGTTTAGCCGCATTGCACAGCCGATTGAAAAGCTCAAATTATTCCAGTTATTGAACATCCTTACCTGAACTGTTATAAGTAGGCCTACATAATTGGTGAGTGCTAAATATAAAATAAAAGACAAAATGTTAGAAAAGTACGCTGCATTAGTAATCTTACGTATTTTCAATTTCTCAAATGTTTTATATGAATAATCGTCATGTTCCGTTCTTTTACATAAACAAATACAAATTTAGATAGCTATGCTTCTCTTTCGTTTCATTAAGATTGTAATATCTACCCTGAGCGATATTTTGTAGCATCTGTCTAATGAGTCGTATTTGTGACGATTTCTGATAGAAGGGTTACTAGTGCTAATGGAATTTCACGTTATTCATTGCTTCATATCATACAATCGTATCGTTTACATAAAAAACGATGTGCTTATATACGCACCCAAGACAAAGAAGAATAGAGCATAAAAAGAAAGAATACGAAGTCAACGAAAGGACAGTGATGTTAGAACAATAAGATAATGACAGAAAGTGAGAACAGAAACTAAGGATACAACGTAAGAACTATTCACGACAATGAAGTAAGGAAAATTCATAATATGAGACGAAATGAAGAGGGAAGGTTAAATATAAATTATACAATGCAATCAAGCGGCAGCATTACAAACCTGGATGTAAACTGGACGTTCTCCGCATAGACCGTCACAGTATGCATCACAATTTGGTGAATACCAAAGCTATATTTTCGATTGTAAAAGTCAAGCAGAACTGATACAATATGAACTCCAACAACTACTTCTAAAATAATAGATAAGGACGACGACTTTAAAGTAAAAATTGCATCACTAGTAAGAATTCCGTATCCGAGAGCCAGTACAATATGCATGAATGTTATACATCTATGCCTATTTGAGTTACATTTACGACACATTTTAAATAATTTTGGAAACCAATAATAGTGGAAAGATTTGTCAACTGCCTTCTAGAAACCATCGAAATTCAGATATCATCAGATGCAAATTAAAAAACCGATTCGGGTTTCATTCTATCAATTTCAAATTAATAATGTAGGTGTGATTTTGATTTCACGAAAGTAATTTTTCTCCATTTTCGTCCTTGATATAGTTTCCCTTTCCAATTTATTTCTCACTGCTCGCATATGTATCATAGAGAAAAATTCTACTCAGGGGTGATCAAAACTTCTTAGAACGATCTTTAAAATTTTATCAAATGCTTTGTATCGAAAGATTTATTGTATGAATATATAGTAGAAAGCCACGTCTACAATTCTAATTTTCTATGAAAAAAATGATTATCAGAAGCATAGAAAGGAATATAAATAAATTGAAACATAGATATCTTGTTCATACATTCTTTGAAGTTCGATGAAGAAACAGAAAATAAAAGATATGTATCAATCGGGAATCAAACCCGATGACCAAATTACTGATTATACGGTTGAGTGCTGTAGCCATTGAGCTATCGAAGCACGAAGAGTATATCATTTACTACTGAATGGTATTTAATCATCGAAACTCTTTTACCGTTGATACATGATATGTATGCCGTACTTCTCTATAGCGAACCTATTTCTAACCAAGTAAAGATGATGGCACTGAATCATCAGCATAAAGCAGATATAAGATATTTGAGTGTATTTATACTTTCAAATCGCTAGTAGAAATCAGATATCAGACATTTACTTCTGACTGGAAAATTTTGAAACCATTATCATAAGCTACACCAAGGTCTATTTAGAAAGTGCTTTAGTAAGCAACGGTCCCTCTATGAATACCCTTCGGCTATGTACTTCACGATATTCTATATAGGACATTTTTTTATTGATTCATATGCTCGAAAATATGAATAACTACAATGTAATTATAATTCATTAATTCTAGTCGTTCATTATGACCAATGATTCATTATCATATTTGTGTAACCATTTCAGTTCTTCGCGAACTTTTATTTTTCCATACCAAGGATTCTTGTTCAATCCATGTCCTTCATTTGGAAAAACTAATAGTTGTACGGGTATTCCGAGATAATGAAGCCCACGTTCCAATATATAACTTTGACTGCTGTCAATTTGTACGTCTTTTTCGCCCGTTATAATATGTGTAGGTGTCTGTACTCGAGATAAATGATAAATAGGTGATTCTCTTTGATAATTTTGTGGTACCTCCCATGGATACCCACCCAAAAGAGAAGGGATCAACATCGATATATCTATCATACCCCAAGAGGAGACGTACTCCACTGCACCAGCCCCGGACAGAGCAGCATTGAAACATGTTTGCGTAATCAGCCAATTTGTTAGAAAACCACCATAGCTGTAACCACCAATAGAAATTCTATTCGGATCAGCAATACCATCTTTAATTAGTTGGTCAATTCCTGAAATAATATCTGTACCCGGTGTAGATAGTGGTTGACGGAAAACGTCATTATGAAACTGATCGCCGTATCCAAATGAACCTCGATAGTTGGGTTCTAAAACAAGCCAACCTTCCGAGGCTGCCAAAGGTGCCCAAGTGTACCAATCTGCAGTAAATGAATTAACACTTGCAGGGCCCGGACCACCATGAATAAGAACAAATAAGGGCAAATGTTTTGATTGAAATTTTCCTGGTGGATAATGTAAAATGCCTTCGATCGTTCGTTGATCTTCATTGTTTTTCCATTGATAAACTTTTGTTTCTGATAACTCTCGCTGTGTATATAATTTATTTTCACTTGTTAAGGCCTGTGCTGACTGAAGTTGATCAATATTATCCATGAGATAAACTTCTTTTGGTCGTTTCGATGACGAATAAATAAATGCAATAGAACCATTTCGTTTTGATGATAATGAAATTCGTTCGTATGTTCCATTCCATCCTTGATGATAAATCAATTTGTGTGTCGGTGATTGTTGTGTATAGATTTGCGTTTCAGTACCAAGTTGTCCTAGTATGTAAACACCACCATCAGGTTTTGTCATATATCCTACAATATTGCCATTAAAATCTTTTCCCAGACGTTCAATATGTCCATTGGTTAAATCCAACGAATAAAGTCGCTGTTGGATAGCATTGAATTTTCCTTGATTCAACTCTCCACCAAACGCGAGGAAAAGCACATGTTTATTATCATTTGACAATCGTAATTCTTGTTCCCATTGTTCATTGTTCGTTAATCTGGATAATGTCGATACATTTTGTAGATTAAGAGAATATATCTCAATCTTGTCCATTTTATCAAAAACTGATGAAAAAGATACGAGTACCAGTTTTTCTTCGAATGGAACAAACAATAATTCTGTAATTAGAAATGGAACATTCTTGATAAGGTATTTTTTTGTGGATAATGATGTCTTATTATTCTTTTCAACGTCAAGACGATAAATTGAACTACCTTCATTAGAGTTGGACAATCGGTATTGAATAACATCTTTCCATTCGACCTGCTGCAAATTTTCATATTCTTTTGGTGGCATTGATGCGAATGTAACAAAGTAAAGAGAGAGATCATCGTTGGACCATGCTAGAGCTAATGGTATTTCTTTGCCAATATAAATAGGCAGCAATTCATTTGATATGACTGAATATAAGTAGATGTACTCATTTGCTTTTCGATTTTCATCGGATGATTTAATTGAATTCTGATTTAGTAGAAAAGCGATCCAATTTCCACTTGGTGACCATTGTGGTTTCAAGGATTCTGAAATGTCTTTTGTAATCAGTTGTTTTTTCTTTGTTTTAATTTTGTATAACCACAAACTGTTTTCATAAGAGTTCGAATTCCACGATGGACGTCTGGATTGAATGAGCAAATGTTGACCACTAGGAGAAAGACTCAATGATGGATAATTAGTAAAATCAAAATATTCGTTCATTGTGAGTGTTGGTTTTGTTTCAGTCGATGAACACAATATCGATCTCAAAATCAGTAGTAAGGATAGTTTCATTTCAATCATTACCGTTATTCTCTTTTATGAAATGAAGGGTCCTATAAAGAAAATTAATTTGTTTTGTGTATGTGTCTGCAAAACACGAAAATGATAACAAAGAAGTAGTGATATATCAAATTGACATTGATATTATTTGTGAATATTACGACAATTATATGATGAATAATGAAGAGAAGTTTGGCTTCTGAAAAATGCAGAAACAAAATTTACAGACAACTCAGGATAGTTGATCCGATTGGCAGGTCCCGTCGGATCCTATGGGAATCCGTTGGAAACTGCCACAATCCTGGATACTGGATTCCAACAGGAAGTTGTCGGATGTCGAAATGACCACGACCCTGGTCGTAAAACCGGGAGTCTGACACTTTCCGATAGCCTGTAGTATCCTATTGGGCAGTATCGTCCTGAACAATCATATACGCTTGCCAATATATCTATCTAAATATCCTGAGGTTTCAAACAACAAGATTTATTATCTTACTGCATGAACAGCATGATATTAATGTTTTCAAATGATGACTAGAATCTTTTTCAATTAATCAAAAGCTCACATAGCGTTTCATAAAAGGGACTCAGTCTATCGTTAGATAGACGCTAGTAGTTAGTTACATAGTCTAAACAAAAGACAACACTATAGAAGAGTCATACCTAATAAATAAATTAGTCGAACAGTGAAAATCGAAGAAAGGTATACTTGTATCTTGTGAAAAAAAATTCTCAAGTGGCTACTTACCTGAAACCACATGCTTTTTCGGATATTTTATCTTGCGAAAGTGTTTTTCGAAAACCCTCAAGGTTTTCTCGTAGCACGTCAACGAATACATATGCATAGCGGATAGTGCAAAAGTTCTGAATTAATTTTGTTTTTAATATAACTTTGCCATGCAAAGTCGTAGAGACTTAATTTTTTTTTTGTTAGAAATAACATCATCTGAATTAATTAACAAGCTGTTTTTGATCTCTTATATGCTTGGTTTTCTTCAGATGAAGAAACAAGAAAGAGAAGCTCCAAAAATACAAGTTTCAACTTTCTATCAAGACTCTGCCGCAGGCAATTTTAAAATCACTTGGCATTTTTTTGAAAGAGAAGGCTATCACTACTCAACTATATACTGAATTAATCAGAGGTATAATCAATTTACAACCATAAAAAATTTGCTTAGAATTAGGCGCCCACAAAAGCTGGGTAATAAACAACTGGAACAAATCACAGGTCACTTGAACAATAACTGTAGGATTAGTCCAAGAAATTTGGCTGTTCAAATCACCGAAATATGTGAAAGATCAAGAGAAACGCACACAAAACAATTGTGGTATCTTGTACAGTCAGAGTCCAAAGGATTGCTTCATCGGGATGGAGGACGAAAAGTATTTTGATTCACGTGGGTTTGATATTCCTGGAAATCTACTTTTCTGTACGAACGATACCTGCACACACCCCGAACGTTAAATGCAAGCAGTATCAAAAGTTTGAACCGAAACTGTAGGTATGACTAGCGATATCTGCAAAAGGATGTTCGAAACCTTACATCCACATCAATAAGAATGCGATGAGCGGTGCAACGTAGTTAGAGCAATGCATCCAGTGTCGATTGCTTTCGTTTATCAAAGGAAATCATCTGGAAACAGATTTCATATTATAGCCTGACTTGGTTCGAGCCCATTACACATCGCAAGTGATGAGTACACTGGAAGCAGCAAATGCACCATACTTACCGAAGGAGACAACTTCTCTCGATGTAACTCAGGTCAGACCAATGGAAGACCTTTGAAGCAGCTTAAAAAAGATGGTCTACAAGAATAATTATGAAGCAAAAAACTTGAACCAACTTGTTCTGAGAATGCGAAAAATAATCAAAGAATCAGATGGGATTATGTTGAATTTTCACGCTAAGCTGTGAAAATTTGGCGACAGGGAGTATCGTCGAGTTGTCACTAAACAGTTTTCTGTCGTATCAAAGATGCTCTTTCTAATAAAAGAAGGACTCAAGTCTCTATGACTTTGCATAGCAAAGTTATATCAAAAACAACATTACTGCAGAACTTTTGCACCACCCGTTATTTCAACAGAAAATGAAAATCACAAAGAATAAAAAAGAAAGGAATATCAATAGTTAAAGGAGAAAGGGAAATCTTTCGGTTCTTTTTTTTCACCAAAAAATGAGACGATTGTCAGGTATAGTGAACAGATCAAGCTTAGAGACTCACACGACAGCAACTCTTCTATTACATCTCAGAGGTTTCTTATATTTTAACCAACCCCTAGTATTCACTTCAACTCCCTAACTTTATATTTCATCGACTCAAGATACACACATAAATATACTTTTTTAAGTGGATTAACAAAGAGCATACGTGACATTTCAATAGGATTGGAGAGCAAATGTTTGATCTGGTATTTTTTAAACCATACATGACGTTACTCCTTTTCGTTCTCTTTATCGACCTGTTGGTGAATTTAATTATAACATTCAAAGACATCAATGGATAAGATGGTGCATCTAACAGCTTCTTAGCTCTAGGCTTTTGTATAGAGCATCTAGCTCTAATCCGATCACCCCTTGCAGCGCTTTGTAGAAAAAAATTTATATTTTTGGTCAACGGCGTCCGTTTGATCTGATTTTTAGTTTCCTTGATAAAACGACGAACGCTCTACATTTCTGCCACTTTTCCCCTTAAAAACGAATTCGTTTTCAATGAGTAATCAAGATTACAAAAAGCCTAATTGACATTTTTGTTCGTTCTATTGCTTTCCCAATGTGATCACTCCAGCTATGTTTTTTCATCCTAATTCAATAATATAAAAGGAGTTGATGGTATTGTTCAGAAAAAAAAGTTGTTTCATCGGAAAACGTGTTCTGTATCTAAATACGAATTATAGGAATCTACTCGTCAGCTCATAATCTATCCTCTGACGTAATTTTTGTTCACATTACTCTTTATCTTCAACGTTTTTTATGTTACTTTTCTGACTAAATAAAGAAGCTCGACCTACACTCTAAAAAAATAGGTTTTTTACCGAACCCCGAAAAAGATTGGGTAGATTTGAAAAAGCTTGCAAACGCATTCAAGTGCTCAAAAAACGATTTTTCAATTCTACGAAACCTTTAAAGGTTCTTTCCGTGGGCACACGGGAAGAACCTTTTTCCTGCGAAACTTTTTTTAAGATCCATAAAGCAAAAAAAAGTTTTCTAAAAAAAATATGAAGCCTTAAAGGTTCCGTATTGATTCTACTGGCTTATTGCGAAACCATTAGTGTTCAGTCAGAAGTCGTTAGAATTTAATACGGAACCTTAAAGGTTTCGTCTTTTTTGTGCAAAACCTTGTTTTGCTTTACGGAACTTAAAAAGGTTTCGCACGAAAAAGTTCTTCCCGTGTGTCAAGGGAAAGAACCTTTAAAGGTTTCGTAGAATTAAAAAATTGTTTTTTGAGCATTTTAATACGTTTACAATCTTTTTCAAGTCTATCAAACCTTTTTTGGGGGTTTGGTAAAAAAACCTACTATTTTAGAGTGTAATTTGATCACCATAGCTATTTCTTTGCCCTAATTTGATCGGGTAATGTAAAAATGCATGTGATTGCTGGGTGTGGGTGTAGATGTAATACAAGCTACCACGACACGTTCCGACTACTGCTTAGATAGGCAACCAGGACGCTAGGGTGATTGTATTAGGTGATAGGAGACATATTTTTGTAAATGTTTCGATTTGAATCCTACTTAGAAAAGTGATAGTCATTGCTTTGATTGTGTTACTTTCAAAATCATTGGTTGCTCCTTTGATTTTTATGGATTAGTTTGAAAGTCATTGCTGAGTATCTTATGAGAGTGGGTACTAGTACTATGGTGTGGCTGTGGTTGTTACTATACATTTCGGTGTCAATATCACTGTTTCTGAGTGTAGCAGTCTTCGTCCACCTCCAATCTCACACACCTACTCTCATAGAGATAGGCAAACTTATCAAAGTGTAGTCCATTGGAGTAAAATAATATTCAAGAGTCCAACTCGTTACATAGCTGAGTTACAAAAGTTAAGGCTTCATGTAAACTCGATCAGCATGAAAATATCATAGTTGGAGGACAATAAAGATGTTATTACACCAAAAAGGTCATTTTATATTCTACAAGTAAGTCAATTTTAAAAGCAAGTATTTTATATCATAGATAAAAAAGCGTTGGTATCTACATCAATGAATTCGAACAATCAATTTAAGAAACAATAACATTTTTTTTTCGATTATATTTCACAGGTAAAGCAATAATTAAAATATGATTCTGAATATGAATGCCATTCCTGCAATTAATTAAATGTATCAGACAGCCACTATCACCCTCTTAGTTACTACTGTTAACACACTTATCTACATATTAAGTTAAAAACTAAAATAGTCTATAATAGTTTTTGCTAATATATACTCGATGTATTTTATTATTAAAAATTTATTTAGAAAAATCAAGCATGAAATTCCGCTCGAAAAGGAATCAATAGTGACATTGAATTAATTTTCTAAGAGCGGTCATCATATATGGGTTAGCAAATCTCTTGTTTAAATTGATTTTTAGTAAGATCTGAAGTTGATGTTGAACACTGACGACTCAGTACCAATATAGAAACCTAGTTCATACGTCCATCGGTATCGATACTAGAGCAATAATTAATCGCATAATTCAAACGTTCATACATAATTTCTTTAGTTGAATATGCAGGTAAGTGAAGAGTGAAGGTACATGTAAACGATCCTAGAAAAAAATCATAAAACTCAATTCTCTATTAAAATAGGATCCACAATATTTTTCTGATTTTTATGGCAAAAATGATGGTACAGAATTTCACTACACGGTATGATAATAGATTATGACCTTGAATTCCAGTACGAATTGATATTTTGTTTTGTTAATGATCACTCGCTATACAAATGCTCAACAAGATCTTAAGGTTGGAGCATCTTGCAGTCGTTTATCATTGAAAATGATTATGTACACATCGCAAGATACAAAACTAAGTTAGAGATGAGAAAGAGACATAACAATTGATTGTGAACTGGTTACGACCATCGAATGAAATAAAATTATTAATATTTTCTCTATGATATCAGTTTTAACAACTTTTTCATCTCTCGAAACAACAACGATGCTATTCGAGCATGAGAAAATGTCATGTGACGGGAAGTTAATGATTGTAAAAAAACTTACTAGGAAGAGCTTTATCAACATCTCCACTTGTTTGGAGACGTGCTATTGTGAACTTTGTCGAAAAATCTTCATCTCTATACGGCAATGTACTTCGTCCCCAAACGAAAATTAAAAATAACCTTTTCTGTTGTTCAGAAAACAGATCCCCTAAAACTGACCAAAATTGTTGAATACGTGGCGAAGATGCATTATCGCCGCTATAACGTGTATGACGTTTTAGCATTTCAATATCGATATAACCGCTACCACAAACAGCTTCTTCTAATTCATGAGCTGTAAATAAAGTCATATAGTTCCATGGTACGACACTACATAAACCTTGACGAATAAATTCAATTTGTCGATGAAATTCATTAATACGATATTGACGATAATGCATACAATAATCTTCGAAATTGGCAGTATTTATCGGTATATGAAAACCACCTGGGATAAGTTCATAAGTTTGTCCTGTCGAGCTGACAACATCAAATGTAAGTTCAGTCATAATACTACTAAATAAATAATCACCATTGTTATTTACATCACCATCATCACAAGCATTGAGACTTTTTACTTTGCGAATATTTTCTTCCATTTCATTGATGATTCCAAAACTTGAAATGTCAATAGCTTCAATATCTTCAATTGTTACTTCTTCGTGTATCAGTTGTTTCCATAGTAAAATCGGAAATCGAACATCTAAGTATTGTTTCGTGCGTATTGCCATGCCCATGAGTTGTCCAACAAAATGATATTGATTTTTAATATCAATTGGTATGGATCGATTCGGCGGGAAAACATTTGGAATCCATCGATCTCGATTCGAGGCATTATCTGTTCGTCCATTCGGGCAAAGGATAAATAATGGTAACCGTGTACTACATATATCTGCACAAATACGTGTTACTGAATCTCGATATGGTCCACCTTGGTCGTTACTAAACATACCAATATAGTTTGCTTTCCAGGCTCGTTCATTAGTCGATCGTCGAAATATGCGAGACGCATCAGAATTTAATTGTTTATATGCCACATAGAACATGGTATCTTCAGGATATTCAGCTACACTAGCTTTTACAATGTCAAAGTTGACTTCGGATGGCTCTGAATCATTGGTAGTTTTATTTAAAACTGTGGTGAGTATTTCAAATTTTATTGCAAATAATATGCAATGTCGTATAGATCGAATTCGATCTGCAATAACACTAATGCCCGGTGATACGCAGAAATCTATGCTGGGCAGGATTTTTGTGAGAAAATGATTGAATACATAGAAAAATTTCACACGTGTTTGTATACATACTGATGGTATTTTACTTAAGGTAGAAAATGAAGCATACTTGGTCGAATCAGGGTTTGGCTCATTTGATAGAGTTTTGATGAAATCAATAGCACTTTCGAGTGACAATTCATTTTCGTCGAGTTTAATATTTTGATTCATAAATTTAATTAGTTGCTCATCAGCAGTCCTATTAAAGTGAATATGAGCTGTCTCAATCATTTCTTTCGCCAACGTAAGGTTTTCGCCGAGAATCTCTTTCGATTCCGTGAAAAATATTTCAGGCCATTGAAAAGTTTTTATTTTATTCGTCAAAATATTGATTAGATCGAGAACGATTGCTAAATCCTTCATGAACGGTGACCATTCAGTCAATGATGAAACAAATTGATTTTCTCTTTCAATTTGGAGTAATTCTAAGTGAATGAAAGAACGTCGAAAGTGTTTCAATGCAAAACTATTGAAATACATTGCATTCATATGCACTTCAATAAGCATATGGAGAGTAAAATTGTGAATATCTTTGTGAAGCTTGAAATTTTCACTTGCTTGAATCAATCTATTTTAAGAGAAGATAACATTAAAAAAATAAGAAATCAAACTTGATTAAGATTCTCACTGTATAGTGATAGATTTTCCTATTCAGCTAGGTCATGTTATGGAATGTACTGCTGGCTAGTAATAACTTTCTGAGGTTAGTGAAGGACAACGAAATAGATGCATGAAATCAAAACAAAATTTCAATGCCGAAAAATTCAAAACTTTTACACTTGACGAATTCCATCAGTGCACAACAATGAAATGTCTTCCAAAATTATCAAAATCATGACGGACATCGTGTAAACCCACTCCTTATGGATTACAGATAGCTAACTGTTAGGCATTATGCATGACAAATCTGAATAACATACTTAGAAAAAAGACCAATAATGAACACTTTCAATTGATGTGAAGGTACCAACAGTAATAGATCAAAGAGTATTTTAATAATTATGTTTGGAAACAGTAATCGAATAACAAAATCGATGTCATTATTTTTTCCTTCAAATTCTTTCAATACTTCTGAAAAGAGATGAAACATTCTTAGAAGAAAGCCCAAGTTAGATTGTTTAATGAACATTTGTTCTTCGATGGTTGTATTATTATTGTTGTCAATGTCCATGAGTGATGGTTCAATAAGAAAATGGATCGATTCTTCAACAATATGCTTTTGCAAATGATAAAATATTGGAGCTTTTCTATCTAATATTTCAACAGTAAGTTTTTCGTGTACGATACATTTCAATAAGTCTTTTACTTCAACTTGTATTGCCAATATTACTAATACATTCATTCTATTGATCGTTTCATCAGCAAACATACGGGTATGTATATAATGATGGTCCATGAATCGTAATAATTTAACAATAAAATATCCATCACCGAATTTCGAAAGTGGAAATAAACTTGAATGATCATCATTACACCAGACTTTTAAAATATTCAATATTGTATAATGAGCATAGATTTTTATTAGCCCATATGCACAAGTTATATTTGAATGAATATAGATTTCTTGTGGCATTTGTCGATGTACATAATGGGATGATGTTTTCATAGTGTTCTTGAATTTATTACTAAATTCTGTTTCGTCAGAATCTGCCTTTGTTAAATCGAGAAATTTATGTTCAGGATATCCAACTGTTAATTGATTATTCTTTGCTTTATCTCGAAGCCAATCATTTAATTTATCACAAATGCCTACTGAACGAACCGTTTCATAAAACCATTTTTTATCTGATGACAATTCGTCATCATTATCATCGTTGTGCATTTCTGATCTCAATGTCGATATTGATAAGTCATTGACAACGTCTTCAATATTCATTAACAGATCTAACGTTCTATGTTCATCATAAGGACACAATCGTTTTAAAACATCAATTCTTTTTTGTTGTTGTTCTTGTGGATATATCTTTTCTACACATTGAGGTTCTTCTCGTAGAGTCTTGTCAATCAAATAAATATTCGTCGTTTTATATTTTTTCATGGCATATCTGATCGATTCTTCGTTATAGCCAATACCAATGAGACTTCCTGATAAAATACTAAACGAAGGTGCAACTAGTTGATCTAAGGAATATTCAGTTGATTGGATTAATTTTTTCATTGATGACGACAAACTGTGAGATGATTTATTCAAATATGTTATCGATAGGCATTCAATACGTAGTTGATCATCACTGGTAGTGTTCTTAGTTAAATCTAACTGTCGAAATAGATCAATACGAGTTAGTTTCGTTGCAAACTGTTCTTCGGAAATTGATGCATCGATTTCTAACGAACCGTTGGCATAAATATGAACAGAATTTTGTTGCACAGAAATAAGTAAACGGATATATTCTTTTAATTTCAGAATTGACGAACTTTGATGTCCTCCTGTTACATGAAGATGGCCATCATGTGTTACATAGATTTCGGATTCTTCATCCAAACTCAATAATGTCAATTGAGCCTCGCTTCTGGATAAGTTTTTTGCTATTGGAAAATTTGGTATGGAAATATCTAGAATCAACGTATATTCAGACCACACCTGGTTTGCAGTATTTAAAATTAAGTAAGTTTTATTGCCTAAGAGTTGTATCACGGATTGATTAGTGTCTGGTATCGTCTTAAAATAGTTCGACTCTTCACAATCAATATATTGTTTTGTTTCTTCCCATAGATCTTTCTCAAATGGTTCATTGAATGGAACGAGTATTTTATTTGTGAAATATTTTTGTTCAGCTTTGAATTCAATTGTGTTTACTTGCTGTTTAGATCTATTTAATCTCTGATGGTCGATGGCAACATACGAAAGACCATATGTAAAAAGACGTCGAATATTTTCTTCCAATAATATATATTTCCATACGCCCAAATTTCGAATTCCAGCATTTACATGTGGCAAGAGACGTAGATTCAATTTTGAATTCTTCGTTGAATCAAACTTGTGACAATAATTCAACATTTGAAAGTTATTGTTAACATAGACTTTTACTTGTTCGTTTATTTGAAATAGAATCACAACACGTTGTTGATGTATCCTGGTTTCGTCAATAAAATCATCATTCATATCATTCATACAGACATGAATAGAAAATGTTGCATCATCTAACGTAAATAAGGCAATATCAAGTTGATTAGGAGAATTCACTGTCTCATCGATTGGAACTATCTCAAAATCAAAACTAATAGTTAATGATTGTTCATTATTAAGTGACAAGGGGAAGCCATCATTCTCTTTGGTTAGTTTCAATAGATTATCATTCGCTGTTATCATATCAAAATTGGACGGAACTTCGAAATGTTCGTCATTGACAAAATCACGTAGCAAAGTTTTCTTGTCAATAGAATCACTCTTTGAACAACGGCTCGTATAGAAATATTGTTGAATATCTTTACCAATTAGATATGCACTATATGGATATCCCACTAGAACATTTTTCATTGTCAAGAGTTGTGGCATTAACAATGGTTTGTATCCTTGCGGAAGAGGACATTTTGTCATATCTTCTGGGCTAAATATAAATTCAAAAATACCTTTATTAGTCGAATTGCGATTGAATTTAACAGTAACAGCAGGAAAATAACTAGCAAAAACTCCACGTGGTATCATATTTGTTTTAATTTCTGATTCAATTGTTTCATTCTCCGAATCTGAAAATATTGTGCCTAAAGAATTACCATTTACCCAATACTTGATATTCGTATTTGTGTTATCGATTTCAATGCCACAGCCACATACATCCTCTGCATCCCAAGAATTACTTTGAAAATAGTATCCATTTTCATTACTCTTATGAATTCCTTTTTTTCCATTAAAACCCCATGAAAACTCATCATTACCTATACCATAACTATTATGTAGTGATGGGTTAAACCCTTTTGTTGCCCAGCCAATTAGTGCTACACCACCTCGTGGAAATTTAACACAAAAATACCACTTTCCTTCATTCAACTCTATGCCATCGGGAATAAAATTTGCATATCGAATATCTCCAGCGTAATTGACTATGTTAACTCTTCCTTTGAATTTATGCTTGATACCACATTCTTCTAACGCCGGTAGATTATCATTGGCAGGCACAGAAATCATTTGAATTTCATTCTTTCCCAGTCGACCTTTTTTGTAAGATTTCATCTCAATTTTAGATGCAATCGGTTTCCAGTCGTCATCTACCGAACTTGTCTCAGATAGGTATTGTAAAATCATAGGATCACGAATAATTTTCATTTGATTCCATCCATTTTTATTATGAACAATGTCAACTTTGTTTTCTATGGTTTGATTTTTTATTGCATATCTATATAAGCTTAGATAATACTGTTCTAGATGTAATCGATTAAACATTCTCAAATCACTTGGTATTATATCACGAATTGAATCAAAATAATCTATCGACATCGATAGTTTAGCAATAATTGATGCATAAGGTTTTTCCATGAAAATTTCAATAACTTGTTTATAATTCAATATATCATATAATGCTCGTACGACACGACATTTTATATCTAATAACATTAATGAATCACGTTTTGATGCATCGATTTGTACTAGAAATCCTAATGTATCAAGAATAGTATGAACTGCATTATCGATTGGTAAAAGTGAGAGATTCGGTGGTTGAACATCAGCAATGATGCGTAGTTGATTCGATGACACCCATTCAGTTTGGCTCGTTGCTGCATATTGTACGAGATACGGCTTAAAATCGGGTGAATCCAACTCAACAGCTTCTATAATAATTTCAATTATAACTGCAGATCTTAATTCATCCGAATTTATATCCATCGAATAGATTTGCACAGTTGATCCTAAACAATACGGCTGAACATAACCGCCTAAGATACATAATGATGCAAGAAAGAAATTCATGTGCTGTGAATCAACTGTTTCCAATGATGTAAAATTAAAATTTATACAGGATTTTATTGCATCAATGAGGAATTCAGTTGCAAGTGTTTGCCACGGTGAATGATATGACATAATCGAACGATAGATATAGATAAATTCAGTGATAATATCAAGATCTATTTTCTCGGTTTCGAATAAATTAAAATTCTGACCAATAGAAAATAAAATTTTCGTTAATAGATTTTCAATAAAAGATCTATTCCTTGTTCCAATTGTATCGTCTGGTACGTAGATCACTAGATCGCGAAGAATTTTAAGTGTTAGTAGACGATTATCAAGAGATCGACTTGTATGATACAAATTGAATAGTTGCTCAATATAATCTATTGTAGCATAATTCAATCGAATATGATCATATAAATGAATGCAGCGAAGTAAAAGTATTAAATATTGAGTAATACAAATGTCAACATTGAATTTCGATGATGAAACAAAAGAACGAAAGGAAAAAGTTTTCGATGATGAGTCCTCAAATTTGTTTTCGAATGTTACTTTGTTTTGTTGTAATCTTTTCAATTCACTTAAAATTAATTTATTAAAAATTAAATTGCGTTGTTGTTTTAAGATATGATGAAATGTCCGATTGCCGAGATCTATATTTCTTAATTGTTCCAATTCAATATTTTCGCATAATTTTAATACAGTTAAACGAAACCAGTTAAATGCTGTGTGTTTTATATTCGTTGCATCAACACAGTCTGTCGTTTCTATTTCACTAAATCTAATAAGTTGATCAAATATCTCTTGAATAAATTGAAAATGACTCAATAGACATAAATCCACCGAATCATAGTTTAGATTTATTAGATTAAACACATGTAACATGAACACTGTTTTGATGTTAGATTCCATCGAAAATGATAATATGTTCTTAATAATTTTATAATAGAGATTTCCAATATCTTCTTTCAATTGATTGTTTGATGCTTGGATATTTTCAAGATAGTGCCATTCTAAATTACTATCTTTTAAATTCATAAACAAAATATTCGGAATTCGATTTTCTTTTTGACAAGTAATAATGAATTGTTCAATAAATCGATACGTTATCAATCTAGTCATAGCACGTTGATACTGTCTTGTGAGACATTTAACAATTTCATCATATTCAATTTTCAATTTTCCATTTTCTGCGGATGTCAACATCTCATTTCCATATAGAAAACTTGCAATAGCTCGATGCATAACAGTTTCACTATCGTTCTTGTGTTCAGTGGCTCGCTTCTTTTCCAACATCAAATATTTTAATCGAATGCAAGCATGTAATGTATTACGAAGTAATCGAATAATCCATTTAGCTTTTGTCCAATGTGATTGCTGTCGTTGAAATTGATATCTTTTAGTGGTAACAATCGGAAATGAAAAAGATTGTTTCATTTTTGCAATGAAAGAACTTTCTCTAATCGATAATAATAATAATAAAGCGTCCTTCTTAATTCTTTTACAAAGTTCGTGACAATCACCACCACCACGAGCTTTTGCCATTGCAAAAGCTTTTCGTACTTCATTAGCATATTCATAGAGTAAGAGAAGTTTAGCATGTGGTTTTTGTTCAATTGGTTGAGTTAATTCATGTTGAGCTAGATCAATACGACGATAATGTTTTATATAAACGGCAAATACTGCAGCGCAGGCATCGTTCGCAATGAATTCAATCGATTTTTGTAAACTATTTTGTTTATCTCGAATGAATAATTTCATTTTTGATATTAATTTTGCACCTTGATCAATATTATGATAGATTGAAATTAAAAACTCATTGTCTATTATCGATTGTTGTCGTCGTAATGGCAACATAAATCGACTGTAAATAGATAAATCAGATTTGAATAAATTCAACAGATATGGATTTATATCTTCTGTTAGAGTTTCATATCCACCAGAAAATAATGGTGATTTCAATGTTGCATTATATTTTTTCTCTAACGGATTCTGGGATGGACCAACAATTAACCGATAACTCATTTTCCCTAATAACCATGAAATTAAATAACTAGTTTTATCATCTTCATCGATGTTTTTCCGTGTTAAGTATTCGGCAAATAATGGCATAATAGCAGCGAAAATCGGTTGTACAATAGCAAAGTTAAATTGTGGTTCTGTAAGCGTGCACAGACCAAGAAGAAGTGGCTCGAATAAAGCACTTTGAATTTCTTGTTGAAGACAAACTTTGATTACATGTGCCGTATATTTGATGCCAACCGTTGCTAGAGCAGATAATCCGAGCTCATCGGATATATCAGTGGATTGATTATTGAAGTAAATTAAAAGCAATTCTTGAAATATGATTATAATTTCGCGTAATCGATTAACTGCTTCGAAATCTATGAAAGTCGATTTTAAGGCAATATCAACAAATGATTGCAAGATTGTATAAGCTAATGTACTCTCTTGTGCATCTTGATTATCACAAAGAATTTCAATCCATCTATATATGAATACTGGTTGATTTAATTTATTTAATAACTGATCAATTAATATCGGATTTTTATTTTCAATGATATGCTTATGAATGAATATTAACATTTTACCAAATGATAATGTTTGTTTTTCGATCAAATAGGTTAATGCTTTTGAAGCTTCTTTTCTGCTCTCTTCTAATGCACCACCAAGAACTAATTTGGACATCAATGTGAACCATTTTTCAATGTCATGTTCGTTCAGAAATTCATGAAAATTATCAAAGTTTGCATCCATTAAGAATTTTAAATGTGTTGTGAATAATCTTAAACAAACATTTAAAATATATTCGAGATTCGCGTCCGATGATGTTTGTATTGTTGTTAATTGTTCAATTAATTCATATAGATATTTAAATGTTTCTGATTCTAATTCAAATGAAAATGATCCATTCATAGAACCGCATTCAAATTGTGATTTTGCATGAATTTCATTATGTAAATCAATATGGACAAGTAATACTGAACATATGAATTGACCAGTAAACTTCTTTTCGTTTAATGTAATCAATTGTGTATTTGGATAGGCTTCTATTGACTTAAGATATTCCACAGCAGTCAAACACGTCTGTTCGATATTCAATTCTTTTACAGTTTGCCACACTTTATCTGAGAAAAAATTCAAACTCAAAAGTAGACAGTACCCTTTGTCATCAGATTCGAGAAAGCAAAAACAATGCAAGCTAAATAATTCATGACAGTTCTGATACTCATTTTTTAATATAAATATCTTGGACAAATTAACCACTAGTATTACTTATCATAACTTATACAAGCACTCACCGGTTTTGTTTTGATGTTGTGTTGTTAGGTTGTTGTTATTTGTGGTGCTCTGTGGTATGGTTGTTGTGGAAGATGTTATTTGCTTTTCTTTTTCAAATTGGTCCATCCTTACCATAAGATGCTTGTTCAATTTAGCAAATAATTTTCGTACATCAAAAATATCATTCGTGTTGAAAATTAATTTTCTTATCAATGGCAAAATGTCTTTGAATGATGCCTTCATAACAGAAAAATTAAATAAAATTTTAATTGATAGCTTTGCTGCAATTGGATCGATATCAGTTTGTATTGATAATTCCTGGATGTAGTCAGTTAATGGTTTTAAAGATTTAAATAAATTACTTGACCGCTTGTAAATATCGGATGAAAGATACCTCAATGGAGTTCGTTCTAAAAGTTGATTTTTCAAGATCAGCATTTGATGAACAATAGTATTATCAGATTTATGCAACGATTTAAGTAACATCAATTGCATAGTTATTAAAGATTCAACAGCAAAAAAAGACAGTTCATTTAATTGTTCTTCATTTGATACTTTTTCCGAATCGACTAACGCTTCCGAAAATATTGAACTAGCTGTATTTTCATCGTCTTTTAATTTTTCACTATAAGAATTTTTCAATTGTTTCTGTTTATTAGTTATAGATTGCATAGAATTTTTTAAACAAGTATGCTTCGTTGCAATATAATCGAGGAGTTTTTTAATTACTTCTGCAATTTTGGTGTTGAATTCATTGACTCCAGATAAATTCGAGGAAACACATATATCATTTCGAATTCGATCAATCAATTTTTCTTGTGCGATTGCTACTTCATTTAAATTTTTCTGATTATCCAATGAAATAGAACTTTTATTGATTTCATTAATGATATCGAATGGTAAAAATAAATGAATATTTTCCGTTTGATCGTCGCACAATACTTCATTAGATTGTTGATGATTTGTTGAAAATAAATTAGATATTTTCAAATCAGTTAATGATACCTGTTGACCCATATTTAACTAAATACTTATCAAGTATGTTAATACAATTGTTTTGTAGTATTGTTACAATTATTCTAAAATAAAATATTGCCTTACATAAAGAAAAAAGTTTTTGTCTATGTCTGTTATGATCTCACTATATAAATGGTTAAAAGATATTTCGTTTTCTAGAATCGTATTCATTGTTCTTACCAGTCAATCCAGTGAAAGTTTCGCGAAGAACGTAACCGTGGGAAATTGAACTTTTTATGGAAATCACTTTTTGAATTCCTAAGAGTAATTCTATTTAACTTCTGATTAAAATAATTATTAATAATCTTGAGGAAAGTTTAACTTTCGCAACCTGAAAAGGTAGAGTAAATGTAGGTAGAAGATTACCACAGCGAATCGTATGCCAACGTAACAAGAAAGAAAGTAAAAATGACACTTTTGACTGTTAAAATATGATATTTTATTGTATTGATTTGATGCTTTTATTCGAAAGCCTTCAAATAAAACGTGCGATGAATTTTCTTTTCTTCTATGCACAGGACATTATGAGTCAAAGCGAAAATTTTGTTTCAAACCATTGAATCGATAAACAAGGTTTTTATTTGGATTCTTTCATAATTTTACTTTTACTTGACTATGGTCGCATAATATTTTTCTTTCGTTGGCGAAGAAATCGCAAAAAAAAACAAGCTAGAAAAAAAAGAATTGTTTCGTTCTTTATTGCTAAGTCAGAAGAAATATTTTCGTTTTCGTTCCATCGATTCCTATTGAAGGCATGAATTGAATTATGTTTTGAAAGGAAAAAAGACTATTCGTCCTGCGTTCGAATTTCAAAGGCTTTATTTTGATCGATTTAAGAAAAAAAGCGAGTTATTACCATAAGAAATAGACTGAAAAAACTCCTTGAGGGTGTGGGTGTGTCAAGCATACCATAGTCGAGATTCGGATCACCGGAAACAGGATTTGAAACGTTTTTTTAGTTTCCTTAGAGTTATTTCTGGAAGAGCTGATAGTGCTTTTTATGTTATTGCATCGTGCAGTGTCTTTGTGTTTACTGTCTTTCAAATCAGTGAACATTAAGGGAAGGTGTACAAGTTAATAGCAATCTACAAAATATAGTGTAATGTAAGACAGAAAAGTAGCAGATTTATTCGTTAGTTTTTTTCAACTTATTGGTTCCGATGAATTTCTATTCTATTTGCATTGTAGTGGCTGTTGACGTGTTTGTTTTGAGACGTCCTGGTTTGCACGGACTACGGCGCACTATCTTCCGAGTGAGATTTTGATGGTTCCACGTGTCGAGTATCAGTTCGTTGTAATTACAGGTGCTCGAACAAAGGCATTTTGCGATTGTTTTTTATGGTTGATTTGTAATATGCGAGGCTGTCTTCGTAAGTATAGTGAATGATGCATGGATAAAGAGAATTTTCGTGTAGTTGATTTTTCAATAGTTTTGATTTCACTGAAGGATTGACGATCTAGGAGAAATCTTACTTGCAATTCTTGTAGTTCTACCATGCTCATTTTGTGTTGCTTCAGTTAGTATCTGACGTCGTATTATAGTGTACTCGTTTTCACCATGAATCCTTGGTGGAACAGAAGTTTGTTTGATTAAATGTTTCACGGGCAGTTTTTTAAAATGATGGCAAACATATCGTAGTGGATTTCTAAAAAATACGCATAGAATTTTAAACGCCATGAGCAAGAACAAATGCGATTTCCATTATAGAGTAGCATCAATTTAACAGATTGTTGTTTACCATTAAAGTGTTGTAATGTTCATGAATAACGGAATGCTCAAGAAGAGCAACACTGATAATATTTTCAAATATATTATGTGGATGATCCGGTTCGAATGGTACAATATAAGGTTCAGCAGATTCACTATGATAGACCGATGCAAAGATTGCTGCATTTCGATTGGTTGTTTGAACAGTGAGAAAAGAAACTGAATTACCTATGTCATATTTAGTTTAGAATGATAATGGTCAACAACCTCTTACATTTAACATAGCTTTTCAATAAAAGTTTTCGATGTTAAAATGTTATCATGAATGTAAGTATGTTATAGAATGATAGATAGAAAAGTAGATAAGATTTAAATATTATTTATCATATTTCCACTTACCGCGCAAGTAACGCATAAAATGCCAGTGAGGGGTGCGGCTAGTGCTCGAAACGTGAATTAAAGATTTTTTTCTCGTTCTATTTCATATTCGAGTCCATCGAAAATGGAGTCCTCGGAATCATCCTCATATCGCACATTGTTTTTCCAGTGCACGGATCAACTTTGACCACTCGAAAGCCATCGAATTACCGAGTAGTCGAAATGGTAAAGCCTATCTAAGAGCTCTTCCTGATAGTTCAATGCGATATCTCATTGATAAAATACTTCGACGTAAAGGAATACTGAAAGTCCTAAGATAAGAATTGTGTAAAATTAATCGTAGCCTTTTCATTTTTAAAGAATTTTTCCATTCAAATTTTAATTAATACAAATGTGTGTTGCATTTTCTTACAAAATAGTTATGTAGCACAAAGAAATTTAATATAGTTGGGATTATGTTCTGCATCAACAACAGTAACAAAATCCCTTTTACATTTTCAAAACAAAAACATAGCTCGGCAAAATTTTATCATTACTTAATGTACACTGATAATACGTAGGTTTGGTTAGCTTGGAAATGTCTTGTTTAGTTCATCGGATCTGTACTAGATTCGTAATCGTAAGTATATATGTTCGAATCTACTGCTCCGCAAAAACATTCGATAGGTATCAAGGGCTCGGATCAAAAATGTCACATAGGTGCCGAGTGCTCGAAAGTAAAGGGTTTCAAACAGCAGAAAACAATTTTTTTAATTAATCAGTTTCGGGGGACGGAATTTCGACCACTTGGAGAAGTGCAATATATCGAACACTCGTGAACCTGTGACTTTTATCAATTCACGCCCATCGGAAAATCTCTTCGATAGGCACTGGAACTGGTATTTCGAGCTGTCGAAATGAAATACTGTTAGCTGCAAAATGATTATATAAGCAACCCATCGCTGAGTGCTCGACCTAACGGAAAATGGCACTCTGAAGACTTGATCTGGAGCTCGGATACCCATCGGCTGTTTTAAATCGACACCTAGAAATGCCCATAGCGTGGCAGGTTGGCCGGTAATATAATTCATTGGAATTCTTTTGTTGTTCAATTAATTTTATTTCCTAATGCCAGATAAATATCAGCTGCAGTTGATGTGAATATGGTATTACATTGAACACTATTATAGTTTGTCAATAATATTTATTATTATGAATAAAAGCATTTTTATTCAACACAATATGAGCTAAACTTTCAATAGCATCCGTTGTCGTGTGTTTTATATATGTATGATTAAAGTGAAGAAGAAATCTTTCTACAATAGCTATTGATTCTTCTTGTGGTATCATTGTAAAAATATTCAACATATATACATTGTACATAAGTGAGTGGTTGGTTTTAAGAGAAAAAGACTCACATATATTTCTAATTGACGAATAAGATCAACACTATCAATAGTGGTTGTCTGTTGAACATATTGATTAAATAATGGTTCAATGAGCTCATCTAATAATATTGATAAGACAGTTGTTGGTGCATAAATACCAGATGCAATAGATCGCAAAGAGTGCATGCGGCTGTCGTCAGCGTTCACCTGTGAGTGCAGGTGAATCAATAGTATATCCACACCCGCATTCTCAAGTAAGCCACATACCTACTAAAACATCTACACCCACACCCACACCTTCTACTAAGGTCAAGAACACTATTAGAGTTGTACTTGAAACCATTATTGATGCACCGAATGTGCCCCTGAATAATGTCGAATTAGCTTACGTAGCACAAGGTAATACATCGATTTTTTTTTCTACAAATTTCTCATAAAGATACAAAGCATAATTCTAGATCCTGGTTATGTCACACAAAATCAGACTTCGTTTTCTAGTGATCACGAACAATAAGAAAAACATATTAAACGAGAGTATGACACTATTTCAGAAAAAAGATCCTCTCAATCTCGCTACTTTTCATAACATGGGTAAATCGTCATCTACATGTATTTGTAAACACGTTTGCAATGATGTGAAAACGTGTCTCACTCATCGGTACATGGCACCATTATTTTTCAAAGATTGATTAAGTGCTCGATATTATTTAAAAGTAGCTGAACCTATTCGACGTAAATTAACAAAAGCTCATCTTATTCTTCATGTCACTGACAAAAGTAATGCCTTTTACATTGGCCGAGTCATCGATTTTGAAAAAAAGCTCAAGTTTATCCAACAAAAACTGGTGCTAATATTGAGCTTTCATCTAGTCCATTACAAGAAATTTTTCTAAAGGTTGTCCATAAACTCAATTATCTTCGTTCAAAAAATTTGATTCAGGCATGGCAGTGTAATTAGATGTTACTGATATACGAAAAACCATAATTAGCAAACATATACTTTCCTCGAAAAGCAGATAACGTAATTAAAAATTGTCTTTTATTACAATATGTCTCATTAGTATTGTTCATCGTCTGATAACATGATGGCATACCGTTATGACCAATCATTAGTTCAATACACGCTCCAACAACGTGCATTTCTCATTCATTAGATGAACGTACTCGATCTTTGATGAGAAAGTCAAACGGACGACAATTACCGATGTTGTTTATTTGATTTGTTGTCTTGGGAATTATTATAAAGAACATCTTCTCCGGTCGTCAACTATTTTCTGTACACTCGATATTACAGATAAGTATACCATGTCAATCACAAGAAGAATCATTGAATATTTTGAAAAATGTTTTTGCTTTATTACTGTTATGAACAAGTTCATGGCATTCAAATTCATTGCATTCGAAAATTGGCTCACATTGAACTTACAGAAAATATTTTTGTATATAATGATAAATACTATAGATAAATCATCGTTGGTGCTATGAGATCGCCTTTTTACTTTGACTTTTGTCAATATATTTCTGTGACATTGGGGAAAAGACTTTGCTGGTAAATTGGATTTATCAAGAGAAATATATGGGTGATAAGTTTTCATCTTAGTTTTTTGTTTTCTAATATTCATAAGAATACAACTCATAGAATGATACAATCACAAACTCAATGAAGACTTAGATACACTGAATCAATTACGTCCTAATATAAAATTAGTCCATCAGATTGGCACCGAAGTCTCCTTTCTTGATGTTCATGTTCATAAAAATAACGGTATCTTATCAACATGTGTTTAGTATTTAATATATTTATTTGTACTCTTCCTTAAGTTATTTTTTTAAATTTATTTTACTGAATAAAACATAATTATGACGTTTGGCCAATATTCTGTCCATGAAATATAGTTATCGGTTTGTTATTTTATTTTCTTTCGTTTTATATATTATGATAGTGATGACGGAAAGACGGTGAAATTGATAGGAAGTATGGACTATACGTCTTCTTCTTGTGTTCCACTATCACTGTCTGGCATTTCCACTATAGGTATATTTCTTCTGGTCTTCATTTCTATAGTTCTTTTTATTTTTGTGAATATGTCATGTAGTAGAGGGAGCCAGTGATCGTTAATATTTTCATGATGGTTTATCGAATTATTAGTGGTTGAATAAAGCGCTTCTTTGTTTCGTAGTTTTTTTTTCAACTAATCTTACTGCCGATGATAATCGGTTCTTTCAAGCTATATATATGTTTATATGTATTTCCATGATGGTGTTGAACAATTTGATAATTCTATTTGATGTTCTTCTTCTTAATTACACGTTTATGTTGTAATATTCTTTTGTTTAAACCTATTTTTGTCTCTCCATTGTAAATTGTGCCACATTCACGTGCTATTAGGTAAATATTTGATTTAAATTGTTGTACAATTGGAATCGTTTTTGCTGTTTGTAATTTATTGGGGTAAGATAAAAATGCTTTTATATTTACCTTTTCAATTTTTTGTTTTAGAACTCCAATTCCTTGAGCTAATGATAACGTAATTTGGTATTTCCTTGTTTCTTTTTCATTACTATTGGTTTTAGTATTGTCAATTTTATTATTAATGTATATCATGGTTTCTTTAATATATTTTTCAATAAAATTTGTTGGATATTTTGATTTTCTTACAATTTCTTTGAATGGATCTATATTATCATGTTGGTCTTTACTATTATTTTCTATTTCGATTATTCTTTGATGTCATATTTTTTATGACATTTACTTTCATATGGATTTGACATGAACTGAGTTGTAGTCCAGCGTCCTGTATGCTGCTGTATGTTTTCTAAAGCGTCTCCTGAGAATTTTATTTTCGTTTTTAATTATTAAAGTGGTGTCGGGAAAATATATAGTTTTTTCTTTTTCAAATTCATATATGAATCTAATTTTACTTTTTATTTTGTTAAAGTCTTCGACATATCTTTTGATTCGATCTTCATTAATTTTTTTTATCGTGATGATGTCGTCGACGTATCTCCAAAATCTATTATGTAAGTTAACGTTTTCCATATTTTTTTCATTTATTCATCCATATAAAGATCGGCTAGAATACGAGGTAAAGTACTACTCATTGTTAGATCTTTTTATGTCGATAGTAGTTTCCATTAAATTGGCAATAGTTGTTGTTTAATGAAAGTAATAACATTTGCTTTATCCTTGTTTTTTTTAAATTGCATGTGCAGAACTTTTCGAAATTTCCTATTCTATTCTTTGCTATATCAAAAGCTCTCATCACCAGTGTATTGGTGAAAAGATCCTGTACATCCAGACTTACTAAATTTGCAATTTGTTCTGTTTTTATGCTAGATATTTCATTTAATGAATTCGGATGAGTTGCAAATTGTATCCTGAAATATTTCTCTTAATTATTCTATGTAGGAGAATGCATGTTTTGATATTTTTGACAAGATGGCATTTTTGATCCTTTTCATTAGCCCCATAGGATAATTTTCTTTATTTACCGATGGCTGTTCTCTAATTCTTGGTATATCATCAATGGATGAAAAGTTATTTTTCATGGTTTGACGAATTCTATTTGATTTAAACAATCTGTTTGTGAGGATTGCTATTTTGTTTAATGATATTTGTTGGATCATTAATATTTCAGAAATTTCGTTATCGTTTAGTTTTTTTTAGATTTTATTCTTATATTCTTCTTTGTTTATAATTATTATTTTTCCATTCTTATCTGTAGATAATACAATGATACTGTTCATATTTTTTTTGATAATTTTATTGCTTTTTGTTCATTTTAGGTCAAATGTTGTCTTTTCGATTTGTTCCATCGTTTTATAAATGTATCAATCTGCGATATGGCTGCTTTTTTCATTATAGTTGCTGCTAAATTTGATGCATTTTTTGTATTGGTTTTAATGCCAATTACATTCATTGAGTTGGTTGTTAAGGTGAATTTTAATCCTTTAGATAGCTCATGCACTTGATCATCCATTAACTGTACATTTGATTTATTTACAAAATTTGTTGTATCTGCTTTTTTTGTTGGTTTGATCATTTGTTGGTTTTTATTTTTAATGTTAACTAATTCCTAAAGTTTTTCTCATGTTTGATTTGCATTTTTAGTTTTTAATTTTGATCATGTTTACCAATCCAGTTAATATCATTTTCATGTGCTCTTTGAGGTTGAATATTATTCATATACATTTCCATAATCTTTCCTTGTGTTGCTATTACTCTCTTTCAATGTCTCTGTTGTTTGTATCTCCAGCCTAACAAGTTATTCCTTATTTTAAACACTGTACCATTTAGTAATTTATTCTTTTTCACATTTCTTGTTGTATCGTCTAAATAATTTCCATTAGATACTACAATTTGTTCTTTACATTGTTTCAAGAATATTATATGTTGATTAATCTTCATTATTTTCTGATGTAATTTCTCAAAGTTTGGTGTGATTGCATGTACTCTCTTGCTATAAAGAGGCTTAAATTGTTTTCGGTTCATTAGGGAGAATATATTAATTAGTAATTCATGACTTTATTTGTACTCTTCCTTAAGTTACTTGATTTTTAAAATTTATTTCAATAAATAAAATACAATTATGATGTTTCGATAATCGAAGTTGCCTTTTTCAGATGATGTTCTACATGAATATAGCTATTGTTTTTTCTTTCTTTTTCTTTCTTTTCATATATTATGATTGTGGGATGGAGGAAGAAGACGAATAGCCCATATCTTCTACCAGTTTAATCGTCTTGGCATCCCACTATCATAATATATGAAAAGAAAGAAAAAGAAAGAAAAAACAATAGCTATATTCATGTAGAACATCATCTGAAAAAGGCAACTTCGATTATCGAAACATCATAATTATATTTTATTTATTTAAATAAATTTTAAAAATCAAGTAACTTAAGGAAGAGTACAAATAAAGTCATGAATTACTAATTAATCTATCTCCCCTAATGAAACGTAAGCAATCAAGAAGTGTGTACTACAAAGGTGTGGCTGAGTATCACGTTGTACCACTTGCATCAGATCATCCATGAATTATTTTCAGTAACATAAGGTCAAGCTGCTATACAATGGGTTAATAACATTGTTCATCTTGTTTTCTTCTCTTTGGCTACTGTTCACAGAATATACGTCTAGCTATTTACTGAAATTTATTGACATGCTATTCAAAACAAATTCTGCAACAAACATTAATCGAAATGGTTATCGTCGCAGCTAATAGAAACAATGGACAATGAAAAGCAGTTTTACTCTATCCGTCGACGACTACTTCTGTAACAAAGTGCTGATCGGAAGAAAATATCTAAGCAAATAGCTCGAGTCAAAATGACTCTTCAGTGACGTTAATAAGAAGCTCAACTAAAATAACAACAAGTGAAGTATCGTCTTATCTTAAATATAACTTATGAAAAATGACTTTGAGGCCTCAAACGAGATATACATCATCTATGGTCGACACGTTTTCACGATTCCTATCTTTGCGACGTGAAAATTTTTGCTGGTCGTCAGAATAGAAGAAACACAAAATTTGAACTATTGGAAACACGATCTCAGTAAGCACTAATATTTTTCCAAATCTTCAAGAAGTATTCACATATCATCTTCATCTCTTTAATCATTAGCGAATCAACGAACGACAGCAGTAACAACATGCAAATGAACGCCACGAATACAACGTATTTATTTCATCAAGACAGAAAATCCATCTGTATACACTGTAAACATTCAGTTTTCAGTAAAAAGAATTGAGATGAAAAAAATATCGGTCATTCATAAACAAGAAATACTGACAGCCATAGGCAACCATACTATAAATAGTGTTCACTTCTAGATGATAAATAAACTGCTTCATACAAACAGAACGAATTACTCTACTAAAAACATTTCTCCGTTAAACTAATCGAAAAGAAAATCAACCAACCATCCAAACCATTCGAATCAGAAAAGGAAAAATTGTCACAGAACTGTGAAAAACGTTGCTGGTACCTGAAAATTTGACTCCAGCATCTTGACACTATCATTCTCAGGTAATAGCAGAGGATTTTTTCGTCTTCGGATAAACTTCAACCATTAGTTGGCCTACTTTCGTCTGGCAGTATTGAAAACGATAATGGTTGCTCGTACTTGTAGATTAGAAATTTGCTTGAAAAACTTTCGAACCTAGTTATTCATAGTACGAGAGTTATTATCTTAACATCTAATAAATCATCAGCAACTCAGGAGACTATTTTAGCGATAATCGAAACTAGCCTTGCTAGCTTTTGACCGATTCGTTTTGAATCATTCTACAAATACATCCACACCCTCGTCGATATTTGATTGAGTGTTCGTGGAAACTCTGATAACACATCAAATGTTTTGATTTAGGATTGAACTTCATCGAATATGGCTTGTTTTCAAGAGAGCAAGAAATCTGGACCACCAAGCAACTGGTCACAGTTAATAAAAAAATTTAAGATAACTGAAGCAAGTGCCAAATACTCATAGCATAAGTGCTTTTAAGCTTGTAGCAAAGCACTAGACACTAAATTAGCCGAGTGGCTACTCCCACCAGTGAAATATAATGTTGGTGATGCCATGGTTGATTTTGCTCAAGAAGCACCGCAGAAAGCGATTGGAGGATACACAAGGTAAATAGTCATATATAAGTATATGCATATGGATAGGAAGCTATCTTTGTTTGTTGTTTAAACCATGAAAAAGCGTTTTCAGATGTAAAGTTTACATTGTTTTATTATGCTTTTACATAGTATTCGAGGAAATCTTGAAAGTTTTTAACAAAATTTCAATCGAAAAACGAAAACGGCTCACTAAACATCTTAAAGAATTCTGTTGGCCAGATTCATTTCCTGGCTGTACTGAAAGATTAAGTAAGAAACTCATTTCTTACATCATAAAAATTTCTTTATTGTCCTACCTCTTGTTGTATATAATAGAAAATCATATGAACTATTGGCTTGTTCATCATTGTGCAAGAACTGAACACCATAAATTCGGAAGACCAAAGTGTCTAATTCTTATCGGAAGTGAAGGAGCAGGTCTGGCAATAGAGTTATACGATGCTACTTTTAGAGCATAAAATTTTACTCACCTTTCGAAAAACAAAAATTCTAATTTAGGTAAAACAAGTTTTGCCTTATCATTACCTGGTGTCAGAAATCATTACCGCGGATATTGGTCTCGGAACAACTGGGACAATGATGCCGATTACATGGTTCTCGGCGATATACCTTGGGAACAAATAGGCACAAGAAGATTTCCTGATAAAGAAGATTTAATTACATTCCAATCAGATGTAGTTGTAAGTGCATGAGTCACTGGCGACAAATTGACGAACACTAGTTTGGCATTGACGTAAATTCAAGCATGCCCATATATATATTGTATTATAGTAGGCCTAACGAGGTCATAGCAGAAGTAAAACAATTAAAATAAAGAAACCAGCCATCCTGTTGCTCAATCCTGCTCCAGATAGTACTTCGCTCAAGTTACTGAAAAAAGAAAATGATCCAACAACGTATTTTTGGCGTGAACGTGGCTTTGTCTATGTCATGGGTAATTTATTCTCCTAGAAAACCAGACTAAATAATAAAACTTGAATTATTCTATTATTCGAACATAATTACCAGGGCCGGACAAATACTTTTTCAAACCAGAAATAATTGAAGATTCACTAGATTCAGTTACTTACAGTGTTTATGGTACTCCGCTGCTTGAGGCACACGGACAAGCTTGGCATGAAGCTTAAGAAGCAGCAGCAACAGCAACAGAATCGATTATTAGCGAGGACGAAGACGAAAGTCAAGATTGTATTCCAACAACATTATCAACATCCCACCAAATATCGCATGTTATTGAAGACCAACTTGATGACCAAATAGACATGAGAAACGTAGTATCAGAAGAATTTGAATATAATTGTTAATTATAAAAATCTAGAAACAATAAATATAAATATTTCTATACTCTAGATAAGAATGTTTTCAGTATAAATATCTACTAGAAATCATATGATAATAATTTAGTAATAGATTTCTAATTCATAGATGTTTATATAGCAGAAATTTATATTGATAAAATACAAGTCTATTTCTGATGGAACCACATATTTTTTTTGTATGATTCTTTGCAAGTACGTCTGCTAGTGTTAAAACTTGGAAGTAGTAGACCGATCGTTACCATTCAAATCTATATGAGAACATGTTAAAATTTATCTAAATACAAATACCGATTAGTTACAATGGAAAAGTATCGCTGAGACAACTAATGCTGATAAGATGGTGTACTGGTTCTACTCAAATTTGAATATCTCACTGAAGATAATTTTACAATGATTCTCTTTATGTAAAAAATATAGAAAATAACTTACCATACTATAGGAATATGATATCAACTGTACTAGAACATAACTGTACACTCAATGTCATCACATACCAGACGGAAAACTCAACACCCACTCAAGGTTTCTAACTGGAAGCGTTTCGTTTCAATAAAATATATATGATAAATATGTTCTTCGTCTTCTACTAAGCTATCCGTTAGCAAGGATCCATAACTGAGATGGGAATAATTAAATAAATAAGCATGGAAACAAGCAAAATGAAGTCTCAATATTCATCTAGAAATGTTTTCTCATGAACTTTTCGAGGACCTACTGATTCATATATGACAAGCGTAGTATTGTAAACAAAAATTTGAAAGCAACTAACCTCTATTGACAAGTCCTTGCTGATGATCTCCAAAACGTATGGATTTCAGAAGCTCATCAAGCTGGTCATACAACTTTGGAATCATATCAATCATAAAGCACATTGACCTCATCACACGATTATGTAGTCATGTTGTTATATAAGTCCACAGATTTCACCGCTTGATAACGTGTGCGTATCGAAGACAAAGCCCGTCAGTTGGGTCCATTATAATTTATTCCTCGTAATTTAGAAGCCAAGATGGACTTCGATGAATGTCAACGCAATTGCGGGATGAGAAGGCAGATCGACTGTGTATAATGATAACTTATTTATGTTTGCCTCGAAAAATATATGCTCAGTGACATGATAATGTTTACCTGTCGATGGAGAAGGACATCGGACTATCCTTTTGATGGACTCGTGATGTGCATTTGGAAGACTTTTGCGTTGGTTAAACCGTAAAAATAGATTGCTTCCAAAGAGAAAAACTATTACTACAAAGGCCATTACTAACCTTGTACTTATTCGCATTCGAATCCGATAGTCATATGTCAGTATTTTGGCTTCTAGCGTCCTATTTTCCACTCATTTGAATATCTCATGACTTTCAGAGACGTTGTTGCTTAGCTGAAAGTTAGGGCGTATTGCTGGCTATGTGGCAGTGTCATTGCATGTATCATGAATAGTAGTGACTTCCAGCCATTGGGGTTCCTCGCTTTTCAAAAGCACTTCCTAATCTGTAATGTTTTCCGAGTTGCATGCTAAAAAATCAAACTCTGGTTGTTCAATTCCTTTCCGTGGAAGATGGGCTTAGTTACCGCGATGCTGGTACTCATAGAGAAACCCAACATATCGCTTGTTTGAAAAGAGCAGCATGGTTCGATCAAGGTCACAGTTTCGCAGCGATTTAATAATCAGTTTTGGGTTTTAGAGAGACTGAATCTCTTGAAGAGGACATTGTTTCCAATGAAATCCCAACCATTTCTTGATATTAGAAAGAAGAAGCGCTTAATTAATATAAGACTTCATTAGAAGGAAATTTGTGTACTAATTATAACAGATTCCTGGTGCATCAAATATCTTGCGGATGGAAATACACGTTCTGCTTCATCCAACAATCCAAAAATCTACTATTACAGCAATTTCAGGGTAACTCTATACTATCTCTCAAGAAAGAGACGTAGCCCAGTAGAAAAACTCGGATGAACATAGACTTAAGGGAGGAATAAGAACAAAGTGTACCTGAAGGAAAGCATGAAATAACTACAGAATTAATCTAAATTCCAGAACGAAATAATAGTGGGAGCCAGAAAATTGAGCACGGTAAGAAAAGGCCGAATGAGAAATTTAAGATAATAATGAATAGACATAAACCAATTTATGTTAATTAGATCATCTATAGCATAACAACATAAACATAATATGTACAAATTCTGTACAATAATTTAATTATTTACGGTAAGTGCACACAGAGATGGTAGGTAATTAATCCTATAAAAAGATCAGAACAGTTGTTCCTTAACATTGATGATACCTCAACATGGCCACTGTCTCTACGAATGGTACGACAAAACAAAACCCATGTCTAAATTTCCATGGGTACTTTTATATACGGTAGATCTACGGAAGTACAAAAACGTATTGGCGATGTGTAAACTATTTAAAAGGCAATAATCTGTATCTGTAAAAGTTTCTTTTCTTTCGTGCTTTTTCTTTGTGCTCAATTTTCACCAACCCTTGTGATAGGATGAAAAACAAGAGATATGTAGACAAGGAAAAGTTCGAGAAGACAAAACGTTATGTCACAACGCTCTCAATATTTATCTTTTACATATATATACATATATATATATATGTAAACGATAAATCATTGTTTGTGATTTTTGTTTGTTCGAACTTATAAAGCGTCGAATATATATATATATATATATATATAGAGAGAGAGAGAGCAAGTTTGGAAGTACAACTGATATAGCTTGTGCTAGAATAATGCCGAAATTTTACTTTGAAGACGACATAGCGAAAAACTTTCAAAATCATAGATATCCCAATACTCGTATTCTCACCATCGATTATTATCTAATTCGAACCCCATAATGGACGGTTCCGACTCCATTTGAACAGGGTTCACTAGGCGATAGGTGATATCATGCTTCTGTTAAATACTGTCATTATGGTCATCACTTTCTGTATTTCGATGGTAATTACGAATGTCATATCGCTGAAAAAAATGGCATGACCCAGCAGAAAAACAAGCATCACATTATTCATTTGTATTTGGATTGATTATTTGCCTTTTGTTTTCCGTTTATATCACGTTAGTCATGACCATGTATTTGTACTGAACCATCTTGCAATGACTCAGCCGTTTCTTTGTGTGTTTGCTGCGTCAAAAATGTTTGATCTGATACTGATTTTACTTCAGTAACAATAATTTCTGATTTCTAGAGGCATTTAAAAAAGCAGATGTATTAATATTTTTATTTTAGTTGTACAATAAAAATCCTGCTTACATGCTACTTGAAATTTTCATTAACCTTGCTTGTTTCCTGTGTCATTATCTGTTGATTAGTTAAAGATAGCATTTTATTTCAATGGAAGAACAAGATGTTGTGTATGAATATCTATAATAGCACGATTAAAAGTAAATCATATAATTAAAATATGAACAGATTAGGACATCTTTAATCAAGTAAATACGACAAATAAACAAACGGAGCTTTTTTGTTAATATTTTTGTGATAATTGCTAATCGATTCGATTAGGGTTTATTTGGATCATTTTCGATTCAAGAGACGTTTGAGGTTCTTTATCAATATCAGGCACTTGTCAGAGTTCACTGATGGATATAAAATGTAATTTCAAAACCTGCGTCAATCTAGACCTACCGATGTCAAGAACAGATTGAACTAAATGTATCTAGAATGGAGAATTTTGTATATATTATAATCAAATATCAATACAAAATACAAAAGACCAGCATAATATTTTCGTTTATATATTTACTTGGGCATTAAGATTTCTACGAACAGTTGGTCATCGTACCGGCCGTAACATGTTCGGTTTTTTTTAAAAACGATTAAAAATAAATAATCTTAATTTAATAGTTCTATTTACGTAGAATAAAAGTCTTCACTCAATGCCTTAAATGAGAGGTGAATAAAAACAGCAAGCTTCTGCTAATAGAATAGTAATTGGAATGACTGCACGTTTGTGTTTGCAATATATCAGCTCCCCTATTTCAATGCTTCTTATGCTAAAAAGGAAATCGACTATGTATTTGAAAATATTCAGATTCATGATAGCATTCTGATGGAATTTTCAGGACTTCTATCTACTCGCATGAGAATATGAAATGGATCTGTTAGATCTCTTTGAACAGCATGCCATCAAGTTTAACATTCTATATTAGAGTGATGCCAAGTTAGTCCTTTTCGTTACAAACGTATTTTGACTGTGACAGTCATCCGATCGTTACCAACCAGTATTGTTATTATCAAAATTTTTCATGATTCGACATTCTACATAAGTCAATAAAATATAAAATTTTCGTTTTTACCGAAATGATTGGTCGGGATTAGGGGTGGCACTTTAACTTTAAAAACTTTAAGTAAAGTGTTAAAGTTAAAGTAAATCACTTTAACTTTAACTTTAAAGTAAAGTTAAAGTGCCACCCCTAGTCGGGATAAAAAAGAGTCAAATGAGACGAATAATAATCATCATATGGTGCTCAAGCCTAAATAGATTGATGATAATGATTCAGTTATTTATCTTGATGATAAAAGTGATGGAAAGTCTCCTGAAAGGATGATTACTTCACGTAGCAATATAGAAAAATAAGCATACTGAACTTCGACTTCGTCAAATATTGATTTTAAAGAAGAAATCGATGACTATCTATTAGATTGAACTTTACATTTATTTCTTTATTTCCAATTTTAAATTAGCAGTAATTGAGTTGATTTCTATAGACGATGCATTAAACTCTTATTTGAAGTGTCTTCCTCAGATGAGATTAATAGTGAAACGGATTAATTTTATGCTCTTGTTTTCTCTTTTTCTCTCTCTTATCAGTTAACTATACTTACGAACAGAATAATTCCATGAACTTTGAGCTTATGGAATACTTCTACTTGAAAACTATTTGACTGATAGTTGAAATATTTCCTTTTCAAATTGCACACTTGCCTCTTTTGAGATATTTTCACATCCGAGAAAAAAACCAAAATTTTGTTTATTTTTAACTAATGAAACACATCACGCATTAATTGCACGAACCTATTTTATCGCACTGATAATAATACCAGAAAGTTTTATTTAGTTTCAGATTGATAGGACTTTTCCTATATAAGTTCAACCAATTTTTCCATTCAATTTCATACAGTCTGTGTTAGCTTTTGTGAATTCCATACTGTTAAGGGATGATATCTATCGTCCCAACAGCCTCCACATTGTGTTTCTTTTCTGTTTTCGTTTCTCGTTGGTCATCCCTATCTATATATGTATAGTATGTCGATGATTTAGTTTTGCGTGAAGCTAGTTGTTCTAGAGTGGGTCGACTTCGCTATTGAGCGAATAGGCAAAGCCACTAGTTTACTGTTTCTTCTCGTTCGTTTTTTCATCATTCAAATAAACATGATGCAGACGATTCCTAACGATGGTGCCATGACCGGGATCCTCGTCATCAAAATCAACGAGGTTATCTAATATATATATATTTCATCTATACATATCAACTGGAACATCCTACACTCAGGACTGATCCACCCCGATCCTATGATTCGTATTATTACATTACAATGATCAATTTGGGAAACTATATTTGCGATAGGATTGTACTGTTTGGTTTATTAATGAAAATTAACAAAATAGAACATCGGAAGATGCTATTTTTGTCATTTTTACTGAACCTTTCTTCACTTTCTTTAAACTTGCATTGACTTTATTTCTATTCATTTGTATTCTTGGTGTGATGCTGTTTTTCCGCTTCTATTATGTCTATTCCTTCTACTTCTCTTCATGGTCTAATGTAATTCTTCTTTCGCTCGTCGTACGTTTCTACTATGACTGTCCCTCTGCCGTGCTCATATTTGTGATTTTTCGTTCCTTCTTTTTGCTCTTCTACTTCGACTAACCATTATCTTCATGCTAGTATGTGCATGTTTTTCGTTCATTTCCTCTTTACTATTCTGGCTATCCCTACTTTCCATGTTTGCATGTGTGTAACTTTTTGGCTGTTCGTTTGCTTTCTCTCTATCATTATCCCTTCTATTCATGTTGCTACTAATGTGACTAATTTCTATTATTTTCTTTGGTCGGTTTTCGTTTAACAGGGGTACATCCTGTATTCAGGATAGTCCATCGATTAATTGCTAGTTGTCGTTCTAACAATCTGAAGAATTAAATGTAATGATCATTAACAGTTAATCATATTTAATATCAAAATCATACGTTCGTAAAAAACCCAACTGCTCACGAAGTGTAGTTGCTCGAAAAACAATCGTTCGCTAACAACAAAAGTCTCAAGAATGCTCGTCCGTCGTCAAGACACATAGAAGATTGATTTATATTCATTCGTTTCTGATTAATGGTTGCTGACAGTTGTTGTGTGCTCTTATACTCATACGAAATTCCACGCGAAGAGAAATGGGTGTTAAAGGATTCCAAATGTTTTTTGTCTTTCGTTCACGTCTTAGGTGCTCGCTCACAAGTTTGCGGACACATTTTTCTTTTTCTGAGTGGGTGTGGGTGTTGATCTTAGTTTCGCTCGATCCAAAACTACACCCACACCCACCCTTCAATAGTAAATCTGACAGATCTCCGATCTGAAATTAATTCGTGCGCAGATTTCAATTCAGTTAATTAATCTCCTTCCTCTATTTTAAGTTTTGTCTCAATATGGCTGTAATTTTGAGTGTCATATTTATTTGTTAAACACCAATAATAACCAGCTAAAGAATCACCTGGCTTAATCACACGTTAGACTCCAGTAAAAACTTTTGCGTAAAACAATCAAATTTCAATAGCAATACATTTATGAAAGTAGATTCACCAGTTAGTATCATGCCTTCGATATCAGGTTTTTCTCAAAGGTGTGTGTTTGTGTGTGCTTCTGAATTAGGACCCTCCCTAGAATCCCAGCATACCAAACTCAACCAGATTCATATAGGCCCACACATGAAAACCCACAACAATAGCCAAACCCAAAACCATAAACCCACACTTGAACTCGTACTGGGGAAAAGTCATTTTGGAAATTCCCTATGCTTGTGTGGGCATATGTGCGGGGATTTCTCCCACCAAAAGACACCATCTTAGCCACCGAATAATACCAACAGTCACACCTACGCAGAAACCTGCGGGGAGCCCCGAACGCCGACTCTGACTATGTCGGAGTCAGATCTTCTGAAAACATTTTTTGGAGTTAAATCGAAGTCAAGATAAAAATTATGCCTGATGGACCTTCAATATTTCATACAACAATATCTTTGTTTTCATATTAAGAAACAAAAAAGAGGCAACACTTGTTTCATATATGGAGAATAACTTTCTTGAAAAAGGAAGCAAATTAATCATCTTTCAACTACAACATTCGAAAGATCGACTAAATAAACAAATATCATGAATCAAGCAATATTTCAGTCTCATCGGAAGTAGTATAATTTTCTTCATCATCACACTTGGACTGCTTGGGTATAGTACATGTCGAATCCTCACATGAGACGGTCGCTCTTCATGAAATTGACATGCTCTTTTTTTATATTCTGTTCGAAGTGCTGTTTCAACAAAGCCAACTCTTTTTTTAAAATTAACATTTGATTGATTTTTCCGGAACCTACATTGCTTCTTTTTACCCATACAGTATTCTTTGAAGCTGAAAATAAAACCGGGAACTAGAGACCTGTAGAGAGCACCAAACTCCGACACCGACTCCGATTTCGACCGAGTCAGAGTCAGAGTAAAAAATCGAAAACTTTCGGAGTTCGTTTCAAAATCGGAGTCGGGTTTCGTAATAAAAAAGTTCTCTGCGCAGGTCTCTACACCCCAGCCAAAATCCACGCACACGACTGCAATTTTACCAGAGAAACTGACTTTTACTTCTCCGGTTGTTTGTGGGTTCCTATGCGAATATTTCTCGCACCTCAAGTCGCTATTGTTAGCTCAGACTAATACCTAATTTCATACCCACACACACACCCTGTATGCAAGTCCTAAAACTCAAACGTATTGTAGAGAGATGAAAAAACTCATCGTTAATAAGCACTTATAATTAAAAATGCTTGGTCAATACATTGATTCCAAAGATACTACTGTCTTTATTATTCATTTTATAAACTTCGTGAGAAAATACAGAGAACGGGTGTGGGTGGTCGTAACTGTTTTCCCTATCAACACCCACACCCTCCGTCATCATATTTAAGCCACAGAAAAATCTCCTGCTCAAATTTTGAATTGGAGGTCACGTTTACACGTTCTGAAATAAAAAAATGAAAGAAATATTCACTAGGGTAACCATATCATCAAGTTTTTGGGGCGTGGGTGTTGTCGTTAGTGTGCCTTCGCGCAATCCAACCCTTCAGGCGAACTTCGGCAAACGTGCAATCAAACCATCCGCACCCAGAAAGTCACAGGCACACTCACACTAATAGGCACATACTTGCTCACACCTACAATTAGCTACGTATTTACCAGCAGGAACGCTTACACGACGATTCATACTAATTGCTTTAGCCTTAGTCGAACCCTGATACCTATAATAAAATTGGTAAGGTTGCAAAATCTCGAAATTTTTATAAATTTCATTTCGAAAAACATATGATCAGAGTACAAAGTCTATTCACTCTCTCACATTATTTTTCACAAATTCCTGGATCCCGCATGAATGTTATTATTTTCTTTCTTTCAGTAACACCTTGATTGCTTTTTATATTTTATCTCGTTGAACTTTTCTTCACAGGATCCATCAACATATATTTCTTTCTAACGGCGTCAACACCCATCATATCATTCGTCACGATGAAGAAGTGTTTATTTTATTCATCTTTTCATTTCAACACGTATTTCTTTCGTAACGAGCAACAAAGGCAAACCTATATTGGTTTATGATGGTTATTTGTAAAAGATGAATAAAGCAACAGTGAAAGTAAAGTATAGGAGTTGCGAAGAGCGAATGTGCAGTGCTAGTGTTCATACAGATTCTAATAATCCAATATATTTTAAGTCAAGGTAATCATGGTATTCATTTGCCATCTCCAGAGAATGTACAATGGCGAAGTTTTAAAACTGGCGTTGAAACAAGAGTAGTAGAAGAATCAACTCCAATTGGTTTGATATACGATCAAGAACTTGCTCAAGCTAATGATTGTCAGTCTGAAAAGGCAACTAGTTTATTGTCACAATACGCTAGTATGTTACGCTTTCGTATGATATTTACTTGTATTTCTTTTACAGAATCACCTCTTAATCGATTTCGTTGCCAAATAATACTTGTTTTACCTATTTCAAGTGATTTTTGCATACCACTTCTATATTCTGCAACAACTGATAGAAAATGCAATATCCGAGCATTTCTAACAGTTGCATTCAATATACAATATTTTTGATATCTTACTCTTCGATATTTTCTTTTCGATTCTTTTGAGTTTCGATATTTTGCACATTCGATATTTTACTTCTTCGGTGATTTTTTCTATGTTTTGCCGCCTAATCATAAAGTAAAATCATAGAATTTGTTAATGACATGAAAAAAATTGATATACTTCCTTTTTTTCTTTTGCATCGTCACGACTCATTACCATTGGTAAATGATACGATGATGATGAAATCTCGTCATGGACAATTTCTTTGCTCCGACCCCTTTATTTTTCATGCATTGAGAGCATATAATTATAAAGAAGTAGAGTCATTAATATAAATGTTCTTGATGATTTTACCCTGATTTGTACCCTGAGGGAAAGACGTTATATGATTGCCTCCTTTATCGGTTTGTTTCTGGAATTGCTAGGTATCTAAATGTCATGAAGAGGACTGTATATATTACCTGAAACATTCAGATCGGTAGTGGGAGAAATTCTAGATACTATATAAGTAAGTGAATGCATGTTTATTGACACAGAAGTTGGTTGCCTTGCTGCTTCGAGTTACACTGATGAATCAAACTAAGAGTATGGCTCTCTTAGACGTTATGCTGGGAATGCTTATGGTTATTTCTTTGTGATTTTCATAGATGGCTAAGAAGAACATACTGTTTTGAGTGGATAAATTGACTGAAAATGTGTGCGATGCCTTTCATCGAATTTCACTGGAATGGATTTTTAAGAAAATAAGCTGCCTCTTTATGCTATATTGAAGGCTCTATGTCTTCAGATCTATTTTAGATAACGACAAGACTGGGATTCCAGTAATTGAAAGTTTTTTCGCGACACTCACTGCACATCTCATTTGATATGATTCTATTTACGAGTGAATGGCTCGTCATGACGTTTATTGCTTGCCTTTATACAGTGGCTATACGATTTCTGTTTCATGGAGACCTTTTCTTCAGACATAAAGTTCTTAGTGTACTTCAATTTCTCGTCAATTGGAATTTGACGAATGCGAAGGACAGTAGGTGTATCCATCATTGAGAAAATAAATGAGAAAAATATTGATTATCTTTGACATTTGGGGAACAAGATTACCTTATTTTGCTATATGCCCAGAATTCAATGTGAATTTCTGTGACATTGTAATCAAAGTGCTGAATTTCTTTACAATGCAGATGCATGATTCAAGATCTTCTGTGTCTTCCAGTTGATATTAGATTACAATAATCAGCAATCGCTTATGGAAGTGGTATCCTGTAGTTTTTCACTTTTAGATTTCTTGAGTCTCCACAGTTAGCGATTCTTCTAAATTTTTGTGTAATAAGTTTTCGAGATAGTCTACTCAAATCATTTGTATTGTGATTATGTGACCATGAGCAATTTTTAACAAATAACAGATAGTCCCTCTTCGAAAGATGACCAAATTGACCTATTACCCAATCGCAGATTCATTAAATTTGTAGACGACCGTCGCAGTTGGAAAAATTTCTTCATCTCCTGCGATTTCAGTGTAAAGAATAATTGATCTGTCAACTCTTCTAGAGTTACACTTTCGTTGTGGTTTCGGAAAACGAATCGTCGGTTAAAATCAAACGCGTCGGAATAACAATCAAATTTTGAAATAAAAAAGTGTTTGGGACATAGCATGGCTACATCAGAGATTTTGATGAGCAAAACAAAAACACCTCGGACAAGAGGCCAGGGTACAGAGCACAACACTGCTGAATTCGAAGCTATTCCGACAGAAGGTAAATAAACATGAAACTCCGTTTCATTTATCATTTTCTCGTTCAGATTCATTCGATACAAGCAGAGCTGGCGTCATGAGATCACGGTACGCCGTTTTTCAGCTATTTATCTATCTCAACACACTTTTATTCGGATTTAAGAAAAAAGAAGAACGTTAAATCGTGTTGTAAAGCAGCAATATGTATAATTGCCATCTGTTGTATCACGATCATAATTCTTGCACTTATTCGTTGGATTATGCATATTCACGATCAATGTTGCCCATTGTCATCACCGACCTCAGCTCCCGAGGTGGTATATAATCCTTGTGTAACAAATATTACGAGTACGACTACAGCTTTGAGAGTAACAAGTTTTCCGACCACAATATCATCTATTCATAAGACTACGCAAAGAGAAACGACAAACACGCGTAAGTTAATATTGTTTTTTCTTGCATAATGTTACAGCTACTTTTCGGACAGTTAAGGGGCGTGGGTATCAGTGTGCGAGTTCACTACATTTTCACACAAGCTCATTTACAGTAACACCTTAAATATGCAGTCATCTTTGTCGGACACGGAATTTGTTCAAGTGTTTTGATCCTCGTCATTTCTAGGAAATTGGTGATGCATGTATACGTGACGTATTGTTCGAAAGCAACCGCTGTTGAGCGGATCGGGTCACTTTAAATATTATACTGTCTTGTGAAACATGATTTTAACGAAGTATAAAAGTACACAGGGTTGGAAAGCTGGAACCCCATCCTTTTTCACAGAGTACGACAGAAAATCTCCAGAAACTGTCATACTGCGTAGCATACTTCTCACACATGATTAAGGATTGTACTTATATCACTATCGTCTCGTTAGAATGCATACCCTATGGTTTTATTGTGGCTATAAAGGATAGCTAAAAGACGATCACGAAATGTACACCAACATATAATACTAAAATGCTCTTCGTACAATTAGCAACAAGAGTTTCGTATTGCTTCAAATTTGAATCCCGCAAGTATTATGGTGACAAATATATTTTTCATATATCTTCAGAAAACAATCCTACGAGAAACTCTTCCGCGAATGTCATTTAACCACGTGGACATATGCGGAAGTGGCACTCATCAAAACGCAGTATTTTCACACACGCTACCGCTCCAAATTATACACCTCCTTCTTCAAATCGTAACATCAAGTAGATATCCAAGCATAAAAAGTTTTCAATTAGCAATCTGCAAAAGATAGACATTAGTGGTGTCATCAGTACCAAAGTAACTCAAGTTAGAATGCCATGACTAGGGAAGGTTCTATGTTTGTTCATTATTGTGCATTTTCTAGCATGAAAATAGAAGACCTTTAGTAGTTCGTCGCTCCCTCACTTTCACAACGTCTACACAATAAATAATT
>OENT01001395.1:0-45550 GCA_900239685.1 Rotaria macrura | reverse complement strand
ACACCGGAACCGGCAGGAAGAAGCCGGAAAATATCCCGTTTCCTGCGGGTTCCGGCCGGATCCGGGCTCCGGAACGAACGACCTGGGTAGGAGCCGTTTGAAACAAAGCTTCTCTCAGGTTTTGATACTTATACTTGCTTCACTCAAAATCTTTGGTTCACATATTACAGACTAGATTCGGCAATGTTAACCATACAAGACGATGCGATCAAAGAAATCAATCAACAGTTAATTTAATCTATTTGCTAATATTACCAAACAATATTTGGCGACTGTGAGTACATCGAAAAACTTCACCTGAAATCATCCTAAGACCCATGTCATGAGTGGAGTTCAACTATGATGGTTAATCAAATAGTCACGATTACTGTTACATCCGAAATTCAATTCAAATTACATGCCTAAGCGACGAAGTAATGAACATCACTCGATATACTATTCAACAGCCAAGGCATAGTTCATTCAATTATAAGCTGTAGCTGGGATATCTAGCCCAAGAATAATATGTTTTTCGGCTAAGTTATGACGAAAAAATAATCATTCTTGATTCTTGAAAGTATGCATGAATGATCAAAATGATTTTCTACGATGTTTTTTGAAGTGTACTAGCGTCTTTAACTTTGCATTCGTTTCAAATTTAACAAAAGTAAGCATGTGGGATTAAGACGGAGAACACAATGCATAAAACAATGAGCAGCAGCGATAAATTACGAATGAAGATAGAACAAAGAAAATAATTAAAATGTGAGCATTAGAACATCCATAGGACCGTTCTATTTGACACTTGCTCATTTTATCACACTTTAAATCAATGCATAGTTGATGACAACAATCTATTGAAAACATGATTAGCTTCCTTCTACGAACCAAAATTATTTCACAACTTTTGTATAAGCTTGTGAATAGAATTAGAGAATAATAGTTTAGTGAAAAAATTGACGATAGGAATTGTGACATCAGGAATTGGAACCTGTCTGATTTCCACTAGAATTTTGAAAAATGTCGACATTACATTGGAATGTGGACAATATTGTCCATTCTCCACAATTGTAGAAATTCTTGAGGAATTTTGTCAGTATCAATTTTTGTTGGCTATTCTATTGTCCAATTTCCGATAGAATTTGGACAATATGCACAATAGTTACAGTTAGAGAAAAATCGGTTGAGTTGTAATTTATATTATACTAACTGCAGGAATAAGCTTGTTATCTCTATCCTCTTAGATAAATACGTTTCTTTCTTCTTGTTTAAATATCTTTATGTTGTCTGAGGAGAATCATTCCGACCATTGGATCCGATCGGATCCGACATGCAGCCGATCATGTTTCTATCGGAGTTTCTCTTATCCGATGAAATCCCATCGGATTCCTAATTGCGATTCCTGATTCGGATCCCTAGTGTTGGATTTTATCGAATCCTACTATCGGAATCCGATTGGATTTCATCGTGTGATAAGACAGGCCTCTAATGTTGGGTTTAAATGCTAATTCTTACTCAAATAAGAAAATAGGTTTCTTCCGTCGGATCCGTTACTGTTTCCACAACCCGGATTCCCATAAGATTTCATCGGATCCGATCGGATTCGATCGGTAGAGGATTCATTCACCTGGGGTGTTAAATTATAGCCAAGTCAGAACTAATTCAGTTTCACTATTTGGGATCGAGGATATACTATACTTTCCTTTGTGCTATTTATTTTTATTTCACAAATATCCTAATATATCGTCTTCTTCGTTCTCTCTTTTCCCCTGTTAGAATCTTGTCTAGAGTGCAGATGTCGGTGTGAGTGCCGAATGGCCTTGATGCTTGCTGGATTAGGTATGCATCAGGATGCGAGAAATCTCAAACACCTTTGAAACAGGAGGTAAAATTTAGAGATTTTAATTTGTCTTCGAGTTTTGATTTCAATCTAGCACTAGCGTGACTCTAACTTTCTGGCTATGGTAGAATGGAATCAAACCTAAACACCGTACTCAAACCAAACCCAAGTCTTAAGCACCCAAATCATCTCAAATCTAAATCTATAAAGAGTTCAAAATATTTCGTATTAATTTTCAAGACCTTCGATTCCGTTCTCGTTTCTGGGATTTTATCTTAGAAGCTCAGATTATCATATATGGATAATCTGAGAAAAACACTCAAGTCAAATCTAATCTGAACGAAAAAGTAATCCAAACTGCTTCGAACCAAATTCGAGGCTTTGTACGCTAGCTGTAGATCCGTTTGGGTCCGAAATTCTAAGGCACTAACGTGAACCTGGGCCTGCTTTATGGAAGATTGTTGGATAGCATTTTACCTTAACCCAATTAACAGAAAATTTTACAGACTCGACTTTACTCGTACTCTACCATAGTCAGGTAGGAAGCTAGCTCAATGGGTTCTAGGGAGTATAGGAAAAATTTCTTTTCACCACCATCAACAAAAGAGCGAATAATAATAAATCAAGTTTTGAAACAAAACTGAAGAGATTTACAACTTGAAAATAATCTGTGCATGCATGAAAAATTGCTTTCGAACTGAGCCCAAATCCAGATCTGCTTAACAGACAATTTATCTGACTGGGACCTGACGTGGAATCGGTTGACTGGCTGGTCTGCGAATTCCATCTCTAACCGCAACCACAAAAGAACCCGACCTGATCCTGGACCAACCCGACGGTCTCTAGTCGACTGTATGAGGAATGAATAAAAATATATCAACATCCTCACCCTTTGTATTCATGGAAAATGAAGGAATTTGTGCTTCAACCGAACATATTAGTTCCAGCCAGAGATCCGAAAAACCGCCGAGTTTACTCGCCTTGCCTCACCTCGCACCACCACGAGGCGAGGCGAGTCGCCATTTTCTGCATCGCGGAGAGCACGAGTTGACTTTGTAAATCGTTGAGTCCACTAGCCTATACCTATTGAGGAATAAATGGAAAATAATATTCTAAGGATATCGTTCGATTTTATGCAGCTCTTTCTAAGCGTTTCCATTTGTAGTGAAGTTAATCAAATCGGGACAATAATTTAGTGTGCAGGGTGTCTCAACAATCAGCTTAAAAAAGAAAACTGTTTATCTCTTCAAAGTGATGAACAAAATATCTGATATTTTTCGTGATGGTAGAGGATACTTCCAACACAGTAAAACATTTTCGCTGATTTTAATCGAATTATTCTGCAACAAAATCAGAATTGAAATCGATCGATAATTTTGATTATCGTAGATCACGACTTAGCCATTACTTCATATTGCTACTTATCCAGAGTTAAATTTTCGGATTAAAATTGATTATTTTGCGACAGAATCGAAATTATCAATCGATTTTAAATCTTGATTTTCCTGCATAATAATCAATTTTAATCCGAAAATTTAACCCTGGATAAGTAGCAATATGAAGTAATGGCTAAGTCGTGATCTACGATAATCAAAATTATCAATCGATTTCAGTTTTGATTTTGTTGCAGAATATTTCGATTAAAATCAGCGAAAATTTTTCACTGGGAAGCTTCTATTCAAGTGGTAGCAGCTTCTTAACACACTTGAAAGCTAGCATCATCTACTTGAACACGGAGTTTGACCTATTCCAACACACTCTTATCAGTGGTCAACCACAAGAAATACAAATGTATCCCAAAGTTTATTCGCAAATTTCAATTTTTAGAGATTTTTATACTGATCATTTTGGTTAAAAAATTGTTCTATTTTCATCAAGAACTAAGGGTATCAGAGTCATATAGTACTAGAAAATGTCGTATCCCAGGTCCATCAAAACGGATATCCGTTACGGACCGTTGAGTAGATGCAGTTATACGGACCGTAACATCATTAAAATAGGCCCGTATACGGCCGTATTTTCACAGTATACGATCCTTTATTACTGAGCCCAGAGATAGTACCGTATACGGAGCCGTATACTGCGAAAATACGGCCGTATACAGGCCTATTTTAATGATGTTACGGTTCGTATAACTGCGTCCACTCAACGCGGTCCGTATCGTTCGACCTGGGATGCTTTGACTAGCACTATTCGTCGTTCTCCATTATTTTGACTCGAGGAACACCATTTCTTGATGAACATGGAGCATCTGCTTAACTAAAATGATCAGTAAATAAGACCTCTAAAAATATGATTCGTCAGTAAGTTCTCGAATAGCGTTGCTAATTTGTTCACTTTTCAGAGGAGTACTTTATCAAACCTCAACTAAAGTCACTGGTGTTTTCAGAGCTTTTCAGTGACACAGATTTGAGAGGATTTTGTGAAGTTAGATAAAATAGAGAAAACTCAAGGATTCAAATAAAGTATTACATAACTTTGAAAATCTAAGAAAAGGAGAATTCGTATCCGATTATAGAAACCCCATATTTATAGTTTATCTTTCGCATATAATGTGAATGTTTATCTTTTAAATTAGTGATAATAAGTCTAATTGATGTTATTAAACCTTTACTGATGAATAAAAACTTTGAATTATCTCTACCATTAGAAAAAAGTTAGTTCATTTGATCATAACACTGCAGCTATGCAGTTTTCTTTTTGCTAGATGACCTTTAGCACACCCTGGATACACGTATATTTAATTATTCAGTCTAGTCCAACTATTGCAGAGACGCAGTTCTCAGAGCGTTGTTTATACGCTCAGTAAAAAATTGAATGATCTTAATTTATTTGATTATCATTACTATGTTTGTTCTTTTAACTTATTTAGATGTATGAAATGTTCTTTATTTGATTGTATAAAATAAAAAGATAGTGATTTTTATGGGCGGTTCAAAAACTACCTAAAAATAACTATTTTATTATAAATTCTGGGCGAGGCGGTGACGATTCGAAGTCTGAGACGGCAAGGCGAGGCAGCAATGAGCAACTTGCCACCATGAGAAGGCGGTGGCGAGTCGCTTTTATGATTGACTAGCAGATCTCTGGTTCTAGCTATTGTGCATATACTCCAAATTCTATCGGAAATTGGACAATAGAATAGCCAACAAAAATTGATACTGACAAAATTCCTCAAGAATTTCTACAATTGTGGAGAATGGACAATATTGTCCACATTCCAATGTAATGTCGACATTTTTCAAAATTCTAGTGGAAATCAGACAGGTTCCAATTCCTGATGTCGCAATTCCTATCGTTCATTTCCCGTTTCCTTGTGCACAAATTCTTATAAAATACGCTACGAGTTCGTAACAATCTATGATGTCTCCTTGTTTTACAATAGTATTTGCAAATTTTTTGTCTCACACATACTGTGATATGATTACAACTTGAAATGTCAAAAATCAGATTACGATATTCCAGAGCTGAGTATAAAAATCGTAATTTTTTGTATTCACTCTATGGCTTCCTTAATACATAAATCCTCATTGACTTGAACATTTACAATCATGAGCATTTCGCCTATTGTATTGACGAGCGGTTACGGTTAGGTATGAAACAATCGATACAAAAAGAACTATTTCGGTGCAGTACCAGAATAGAATATTTTTTGATATACTGCTATTTAGTTTGATTTACTTTCAAATCGGATCTGATAGGTGATATTTCTATATTTCCTGGAAAAATGAATACAACACACTACTTGATTTATGTTCGAGTTTTTTCCAGTTTTCTGTTGAAAGCACGTTTTTCTTAGAACTCTTTTAACATTACATGTAAAAATGATGTTTCTTAACCCATCACCCATTTACATATATATATATATATTATTATATTCATGAACAATCACGTATCTTGATGCAATAAGTAAAAATAAATGACAAACAAGTTCTCAAATCTATATTCGAGGTAACAAAATAACAATCAAAACTACACGTCAACGTCTTCTCTAAGATTTTTTTTTAGTAAAAAGTCGTCTCCATAGTCGTCGGTACCATTTACGAGTTTATTTCGTTTCTCCTTTGGACGGGCGAATGAACTGCAAATAAACGTGTGAAACAATGATAGTAAAGAAATACATTTCACGATTCAACTTACCAAGCTAGACCCATACGTTCGACGTCTTCAATCGTTTGTGGCAACGGTTTATCAAGTGTTTCTGGAAAAATTGTAGCAAGAAGCATGGCAAATAATGAAGAAACACCATATACAACAATTGGAAAGTGTTGCCATGCTCGTGTCTAACATAAATTAAAATAGAAAAATAAAACGAACATATTTTTACATATAATCTACCAAATGATCATTGGAAAATGTTCCAATAATTGCTCCAACACGAGCAATCATTGAGCATACACCCATTCCCGTATTGCGACCTTTCGTCGGGAATGTTTCATTGGCATATATGTAAATAATTACGTATGAACCTGAAGCAAAGAATTTAAGTAAACTATTTACGATGAACATGAGAATATATTGATCTAAAATTAAAACAAATGCACATGAATGAGTGTTGTTGATTCGTTAAAAGTAAATACTTTTGCTATCTTTTGGTAACATAATTTGAATGGGTAAAACGAGCGATGCTGTGCATGCAAGTGCCATTACAAAAAGACAATAGGTTAGTTTACGACCCCACCGATCAAGTAATAGATGGACAACGGCATAGCCTAATAATTCATACACTGCACTAATTCCAAACGCGATGTATGGATTGCGCAGCCATGTACCTAAAACTTGTGAGTTATTCGACTCAATCCATAAAATCTATCGAATCAATTACCCGTATTTTGTGAAATACCATAAAAGACAAGATTTTGTACAAACCTATCATAGGAGACATGATAATGCTCGTGTAATACCGTGAAAAAAAGTTTCATCCGTATCTTACCATTGATATGACATATTAACAGCAATGATGCCCATCACTTTTGAACGGAATAAAGCTTTACAGCCATGGTTTAGCCCTTGATTAGCAGCTACTCTCTGTGAGTAATGAATGACGTTTTTGATGTACACAATAGAGAAAAATCATTCGTGTATCTATTTACCTTTTTATCTTCGCGCACAAAGCGTTGATAATGGATTGGATCAAAATGTGTACCATTTCTCTCAGCAATATGATGAAAAATCAGTTCAGCTTCATCGTAACGTTGTTCAGACACAAGCCAACGAGGACTTTCAGGTAAAATGCTAAGATCCGTCGTGAAAAGAAAAGAAAACAAAGATAAAAAGATAAAAGGTCGAATACAACTAGTTTACAAATAGAAAAAGATAAAGGGTACAGGAACAACCGCAAGTACTCCGTTCAATGTTCGCCATGTCCGGATGTTTAAAGCAAAACTCAACAGTAATAGTTCACCCAGGGCAAAGAAATATTTAACCACAATACCAGCAAATAAGCGCTGTTTGGGACCAACTACCAATCAAACAATACACATTATTTATAAGCTCGTAATGATCTAACAGTAATTTCCATTAACCTACCTATTTCAGAACCTAAAATATATCAAAACAAGATAGAATCAATAAAAGTTATGCAACTTCTATGAACATGAATAAAAAAATTTCATCAATTGACACATAGACTGTCTCTAACGAAAACAAGGTGTGTGATGTTCGTGTGTGAGTCTATTCGTTGACAACGCTTACACTCACACCTACACCCATATCTATCTGTAGTTGATATGGATACATACCCATGACAAAACCAGTAATACTTATGCCACGTGTTGCACAAGCCAGTAAAAATCGACCGAATGCAAAAAATGGATAACTTGTTCCATGGCCAATTAGATCTTGTGGGGCTAATGCACATATAATACCACCAACAAACATTAATACAAACGAGGCGCCCATGATAGGTCGTCGTCCAAATCTTAAAATGAATTTTTAGTTATTGAAAAATACTACTCATAACTAAATATATTTACTTGTCAGAAAGTATACCGAAGACAAGTGAACCGACCATATAGCCAACGAAAAAAACGATTTGAACGGTACTTTTTAAAGATACTCGATCACATACCATGGACCACTGAAAATTGTTAAAATGAAGAAAAATTTACCGTTATGAAAAGTTGAAATAAGTTTTTTATTCAATTATCTGGTGCAGATATTATTGTGCGGATAGAAAAATCAATAAAACCCCTTCTCAACGTTATAGTTAGGCGTATAAACCTCTATGACAACAATATAAATTAGCTTTTGATATTAGCCGTTTTATCGATACAATTGTAATTCACTTACGTCTTCGACAATTGTCGATTGATAATATGTCTTGTCAAAAGTAAAACTTCGACATGGGGTTAATTCATTGATAGCTCCACCATAGTCACTATTATTTACAAGTCGAAAACATCGTTGGCACTCTTTCAATGAAATACTTTTCTGACTCTCTTGGCATTGAGTTGAAGTTGGTATATAAGATGATACTAGTTCATTCGTCAGATTAATTGAAGAAAAACCAATGGATGATGGTTTGCACTCAAAAGGTGGTGTTGCAGCTATAAATGTCCATGCATAGACCATCACTGGTGGAAGTAAATTGGTACAACATATTAAAAAGTATTTGATCTTTTGATACGGACCGAATACACCGACTGTCTCATAAAAATCATCGAATTTCATCGTTCTGATTTTTGTATTACCACTGAAAGACTGAGAGCGGATATGATCAGTGAAATGAATACACACGGCGCTTTTTCTTTTCGCTTAGTCATATACTCGTTTCTGTTTCTCTTCTCATCTTTTTTGTTTTTTTTATCATTTAATACCTCATAAAAGTAAGAATGCTGTTTGCTATCAGCTGGCGACAGATGCATTCTTACTGATCATGTTGTCAATGTATGATGATATACACCTAGGAAAGATACGATACACCAGGACAGTTTGTGCTGAAGTCATATTATGTACGACAAAAGAACGAAACGAGAAAAAAAAGCTTCACTATCGTCCTTGGTCTATTCTTTTCTCATATACACAAGAAATAACCGAGCCACTTGTTCGTTTCTCTTATGCCAAGGTTTCCTTGATGTGACGCTTGATATAATCTAATCACGTAATAAATACGCGACCATCACTATGCATGAGTCGAGCTTGTAATAGAGTAAAACTAGGCATGTTTTGCCTTGATCGATTTCAAAAGCTTTCGTAAATCTAGCGCAATTTTATTGCTCATCGCCATGGTCTTGCTTCATCGGTCAGATTCAGTTTGTATGTAATTTATTTTTACGTAAGAATAATTTCTTTTATTGCTGGTTCTATGCATGATAAATGGTTACATATTATTTCTCATTTTCATATGCACTGACACATCAGAGTAGTTATCATATTGGCAGTTTTCATCTTCGACCTCATCTTTTGATAAAAAGAATTCTTATGTTTTTTTACTGGTCTTTTCAGTTTTATTGTTATTGTTATTGTGTCAAACATTGTCAAAGAATCTTTATCATAGAAAATATTTTGTTTTTACCGTTTCTGCCCTTTATCCCTGTCTTTTGCACTCACCACAACTTATATTTGCTTTTTCTGATAACAACAATTTGATATACAACAAAAACATGATGCTAAGCCTCAAAAACGAATATCTGCCATTTGTATTTTGATATCTTTTTTTTTGATAGGTGCTGAAATTTTCTATGATGGATTAAAAAAAGTTTTGCAACTCGATTTTCTCATATTCGAATCTACTTAACGAAAGATTGATGTGTACTTGAATAGATATACTTAGGATGGTACCATATTGATCAGTTGAATGTAGTTCGTGTTGTATAGTTGTTTAGAATCAGCAATTTAGCTTACAGTCATTTTTAGTACATATGCACTAAAACAAAGTAGTTTTCATCGTCGTTAAACTAATTGCTGCATACTACGTCGTTAATAATAGCTATAAGGAAAAGCATTGCGTACTTAATTTACGTAGTTACTAATAATCTTATCAGGAATGTTATCAATAAATATAGTTTAGTTTCAATTTGCATCATTCAAAGCGAATCATTGCTTTCATCAATCATGCTGGGTTTTACAGCTAGTCTGAAAATACTCAAAATACCATGTGGATAATAGATCAATTTTCAGACAAGAATATCAGAGATCATTTCATACACACTAACAGACAGTATATGATTTTCAAAAAACGTCATCAACGAGATATCAAAACGAACAAAAAACACGCATTCTCAAAATGCTTTTTCAAGGATTATTCAAAAACAATCTTAATTTTTTCTAATAATCTAGTCAACAAAGATTCGTTAATAACATTACCTGTAGTTTTTGATGAATAATTGCTTTTGTTACTTATTTTGAAAATAATTCATTTACTATTTTATTTAGGATATGAAGTATGAAAATGATGACATATACAGTTCACTTACTTGTGTCTTTGTTGGCTACGAAGGTGTGCCTACAGAAATCTTAAGAGAAGAATCAATTATTAAGAACCACAAAGCTAGAGTCATTTCGAAAAATATCTGGTTTGTAGGAGATCAATAATATTTTCATATTCATTAAGATCATCTATAGTGATGATTAGTAATGAAATAATCAACATAGCTGTGCTTCCATAATTTTTCAAGAAGAAATTATAGGCATCGTGAATACTCTGCATGCTTCTTCTTCTGTTCTTTTCCAAATAGCCTATCTGTGAAACAGTACGATGGAGAGTTGTAAAATTTTGTGAACAAATCGATCTCAGTAATGAGCGGAATACTTGTCCTAATCTCGTAAAAACTCTACTCTTTCAATCAGGTATATATGAGAACCATACAAATAAAAACTATAGGTACTCAGAAGTCCATTCGATCAAAATACTTTACATTTGATTGTTTCCAATTAAAACTTTTTTTTCTAAATTACAGCAAGGATTAAGTGAAAGTTTCTGTTTTACTTCTTCAAAAATATCTATCCAAGACCAGTAAACAAAGCTCGAATGCCCACTAATGGAAAATATTTATCTGATCGATGAGTACTCTATCTAGAAAAAGATGTGATAGAAAAACTCAATGTTTCTATTCAAAATATGAGTTTTAGAAAAATTTGCAAGACTGTGTGGCTACCATCATTTCTATTACATAAATTAGATTCTTTCTTGAAATGTTCAATGCTCAAATATAAAATATACAAATTGGATCGATGCTATTTTAGATTATGCTACAAGAGAAAGGCAAAACCTTGGAAACACCAAAGGTGCAAAAATTCAATTGAATAGTACAAAAATTCATTTAAAGTTTGTGAGTTTTACTTTGATGCTTGGCAAATGTCGTATTGTTCCAATATGCTAAACATTATAGTTATGGTCTGTGACATCCGAATATCTACTACACAATATGTGTCATAAATTTTAATGTTTGATAATGAGAAATTGCTCTCTTTTAATAGTCAATGGATTAGTCGGATGACGGTACTCTAGATACTTCGTGGATTCAGATAAATAAATCAATATCTTTATGCTGAATCTTTTGCTTTTTTTCTACAAGATATTTTAGACATGAATCTTGTAATATTCGCATCTATTGTTTCGCATGCAGATTCATCTTAGACACGACGTTTCGAGTCGAAACTATCGACTGAACTGATATTTTTCATCAGTGGTAAGTTATCAAGAGTATAATGATGTTGAAGACTGTCATATTTATTTCATTTCATGTTTCTTATATGATTTTATGTTCGAACTCGTCATGTCACTGCCGCAATATATGTCTATAGTTAAAAAGAAATACTTGTAGAATATAACGACATTAATATGTTGCTTGAATTGAAATCTGAACTTAATAAGCATGTACTGTGAATTCAGGATTTGACTACCAAACAATTGTTTTTATGAATAAGTCAATCGATCGTAATCTTTGTCGACATAACTATGCTCTAGTTGTCAATGTTCTTTATTCTTCGAATCCGTTTTTTAATCAATATTGCGTACTGTGTGTCATTCAGTTCGTCATTCTTACATTTTGCTTTGCTCATATCTGGAAAAAAGACTATTATGAATAAGAGAGCAGCAGACAGTTTCTCATAATTCGATAATATTTGATCTTTAAGGAAAACAACGAGTCTATGAAGCATTCATATGATTTAACTTCTACAACATATTTCGTATGTCAAACCTATTTGTTGAGTAATACCTATTCAAAATTCTAGCAATATAGAGGAGTTTAGATTGAAATATCATCAAACATTTTTAAAGGTCTATCAGATCTAGTCTATACAATCAAAATAACTGTATTAAAAATGCCACAATATTGACTTCGGTTTTTCATGGTATCTCAATTACACAGTTTAACGGTTGGATATTTTCCATGGATTAGAGTCTATAACAAAATAAGTTTAGATATACTATCATCTCATGTATTACTCTATACTTTTTTCTTTTCCGAATTCGTTACTGATTGAGTAATTTTTATTGGCATTATTATTGTAGCTTTGTCATGCTCATCACCAATCTACTCAAATACATGTATGTGATGTTTACATTTATTTGATATACAACACAACCGCTCATAAAAACAAAAAAAAAAGAAAAGAAGCAATATACATCATATTAACTCTTGTTGTTCATTGGTACTCTAGTTCTTATATTGACTTACTATTGAATACTTTTTACATTATTATTTATTTTTACAGATTCTATACGTACATAGTCATAATAATTTTTACGTACTTCCGACTACTCAAATAAAAAAGTCTTTCAATCTTCATATCTGAATAAAATATCACGTCATTTTGCACAATGAAAAGAAAATCCTTGATTTCTAAATTTCTTTATATGAACAACAAGAGTTGAGTATGATTGTTATAATATGAGATTTATGGTAAATAACTATATTTCTAAAGAGCCATATGACAGTATGGCCGAGCGGTCTAAGGCGCCAGTTTCAGGTACTGGTCACTTGTGGCGTGGGTTCGAATCCCACTACTGTCAAGCTTCTTTTTGAGCTCCCGTAAAAAAGAACAATACAAAGAACAGAATGAAAAAAAAACACTATTTACTAATAATATGCCATCACTAGTTTTTTTTCTTTCTTTCCTTCGCATTAAGCCTCGCTATGATGGATGTCTCGTTCTTCGTTTCTTCACCCTAGTTTGTTCCGTCTTAAAAAGAAAAGGAACATAGTGAGTAGGATCTCATGATAATGAAGTGTATTTTTATCATGTAGAGTTTTTGTCTTAAAGATAAAAATCAAATAACAAGCACGTTCGTATATATTTCAAGACATTCATTTTGTTTTGCAATAATCAAATTCATGTTGAGAATGACTAAACTATGGTTTTTACGACATATGTGCCTTGATAACACGAAAGAAAAAGAAAACGTGACTTGATCTTCGAATATATATATATATATGTAAATGGAATGAAATGAGATTTTGTGTTTCATATGAATAGTCTGTATACAAGTGATCTTATTATCCCTGATAGATGAAACGAAAGAACTAAACGGTAGAAAATTTCATTGCCTATAATCAAAGATGTCATGTTGATCTTTTTTAATATATATTAATTTGGGTACAATTAATCACCACAATGTCATCACGTACTATAGATGTATATTGTAGTAAAATTGATCATGGCACAAGGAAAAAGTTTAAATTTAAAATTAAGATAGTCGCCAGAAGAGAACATTTGTATTTATAAGTATATGAATCAACAAAACAAAAGAAGAAACATTTTTCATTTATTGTCAAGTGTATTGAATTTAATGTGAAACAAAAAGGATTCTTTTTCACTGACTGATGTATATATTTGTATGCGTCATAATTGAAAGTAAATATGCAATTCTGTCAAATTAGATGAAATGATTCTTCGCCCTTCAAACAATGAATACGTTAACGTTGTTTTTTTTCTTTTTACTTGTCCACATTTTTTGTAAAAGTAACAGACAATCTCGATTGAATATTGACATAATAACTCAAACTATTATCTAGTTCATTTGTAACTATGGAACATTTACTTTGATCGACTGATAAATTTATGCAAGCGTGATCTAACTCCATAATAAAAAAGTAGAATTTTGGATTGTCGAGTTTTTTTTCCAGTGATTCAAATAATTTAAAGACGAAAACAAATTAAAATAAATTATCTCTTATTAGTAAGTAAATCAATTTTATTCATATTCAATGAAATCCATTCTATGTTTTGCTATTTGATCCTACTTCTTACTTTAAACGGAATGAATCTTCATCACAAACAACAAATAATTGAGACTAATGTATAGAACCATAGCATGAAGTTTGATTTTTCATCGATGAAATTCTCTTTAAAAAACATGTTGATCGATCGGATACCTTAGATTTTTCGAAAGAAAATGGATTGAAACCATCCGTTTTTCTTGATATTTTCAAAGAAAATGTCAGGATGCATGTAATGACATTGTCCACTAGTTTCATTAAGCTTTGTTAGTTACTATTATGTGAAAAAGTGTTTTTATAAATGAAGTCCTATTTTGTGACGCTTCGAAGTTCGAACTTTTCTTCTTTAAAAATGTAAGCAGTTTGGTGAAAAAATGCTTCATTATAATGTATATCTTGAAATCCACTTTCAAACAGAAAAAAAATCAGTGAGTAGAATGAAGGCCTAGTGAAAATTTCACTTCAATAAATGTACTTTTCTTTTGAATATTATTCGCTGAATATCTCGCGAAAACGTTATGCTGCAGAGTTAAGTGATATCCTATGTCATCTTCTTTAGAGTTCTCATTCATTTTGAAAACTTCATGGGCATTGAAATGTTCCTTATCCAATAACGAGTTTCTTTTGTGAAGAACTTTCGGTATTGTTTCTTATGAAATTTTTCTAGTTGTATTTCGCTTCAACAATATTATTTGTCAAAATTCATTTATTAGCATCATAAGAAAACATTGATATGTTAATCCTGCCTCAAATTTGCGTTCTATGAAATTATTCAAAAAATACCAAACTTTCAAACTAAACCTTTTCATAATTCTAAGATGCTGTTAATTAACTCTAAGATCTACAGTTCATTTATCAATAAATAATTTGAAAAGTTACTCATGACTTCTCGAGGTAGAAATTTATTCAAATTTTATTTTTAATGATTTGATCTAATGATGTATAACATGAGTCAATGAGTGACCTATGCATATATTGAAGTTGCATGGAAATCTTAGGGGTTTTGAGATATCATCTTATCAAATAGTTGTGCTGGAAAAAGTTGGCACACATACAATTGACTTGATGTCATTTCTTAATTAGTATGTAGGACTAATCTGTAATTGAAATTTTTTTGAATGCAAATGGATAAGGTCTGAATTCGATGTGACTTTCAGAGTATTTGAATATGCTAGATTTTGATTTTTTTGTCGTCATATTATATTTTTAAATATGTTCAACATTTATGATTAAGCCTCTGTTTCGTTGTATATAATTTTCATACAATATGACAAGGAAAAAAAGCATTTGCAACGTTTATGTAACTCTGACCTAGAACTTCTATAGTACAATGTTTCTATGTGTATATTTTATATTTGTTTTTCAGTTTTTGATTTTTTCAAGAAATAGCTCTGCATTTATAATAATAATATTCTATTGAGTTTTCCTGTTTTTCTTTTCCTTATAATTAAGATATTAATTTGACATGTGTGTATTCTCTTTTAGACTATAATCGAATTTTATTATAGAGGACAATGAGTAATGTGAAAGTTGTCAACGATATGAAAGCACGTCGCTTCGACTTAATCAAACAACTTCAAGCGTTGGTGAAAACAAGAGAACATCGAAGCACATATATTTCCAGAGACTTGAACAAACGTATTGATAAATTAGAAAACGAAATTCATGAAATGACCATTAAACATCGAGAAGAAATCAAGAAATGTTATTCAGGATCACGGAAATAAACAAATGAACAGTTTTTTTTCTTTCTCGTGGAAGACGTTGATTGCTCTTTGACAAGTATCTACTAAATTTTCGTTGTACCCATCATTTGAAGTAGGTATGCTATGTATAATAAACAAAAGTTTTTATCAATAAAATCTTTTTGTATTTGACTTTTTCCATTTATCTAATGATTTAAATGTAATTATTTGCTCAACACAATAGCTAAGCTTATTCATAAATGATAGTTTCAGTGAACATACGATGATAAGTTATGTTAATAACAACGTAATTGCATTGATAAAAAGAAATAGACAGGCAGATTTGCTCACGTTTCTCTCAGTACGAAGTTTCAACATAAACTGTTCGATGTATCCATCTTTTGACATAGAGAAAAGTAATTGTTTGAAAAATCAAATGAGTAACCGATGTTGTTAACCAATAGCACGGCATTGTTGCTCAACATACTCGTAGATTTTCTTATTCAGGACTCAAGCAAACAGTCCTATCTGATGAATCATTCCACTGGATCTTTTCTGCTCTGTTTCATTTTCTTCTAAGTCTATTTTCTGTATATCTGATACATGAGTACGTGAGATGTGATTTGTTGACTCATACTACAAGCAAGCATCACTAAGATTTGAAATTAGCAAAAGGAATTCGAATATGTATTTTTACGAAGTTTACCTTTTCATTTTTCTTCTACATCAATTGTTGTCTCTAAATGAGGTACTACATCATCGTCCATGTCGTGTTTATATGATCTTGATTATTAAATTTGAATCATTCGTCCTTCAATAAATTTATGATGAATAAATCATGAATCTCTTAGACTTGTCTTAAGAAATTTATGTTGCTAAGTTTTTATGTTCACTTGAAAATATTATCAAATTGAGGTATTAGTTTGAAAATAAATTATAGACATTGGATAATTCATCAAAAAAAATTTGTTTCATGTTATTGATGAATTGAATTCAGTTTTTAAATCATCTAGTAGAAATTTGTCATGCTAAAGATCACAATCTGTTTGTTAATATCTTCAGTACCAATCGAGAAACACCCGTAACTAAAGTTCACTATTTATTGTAAAATTCATTAATAAAATGTTTGAATTAAAATTTTATCGTCACCTTTCTGTTTATTACATGTGCCCACGTACTATCTATTACTAAATGTTAATATTCAATGAAAATCAACTAGGAATTGAATGTTTGTATCGAAGAGAAGCTATGTATTTCATGCAGGGTTTGACCAAACTACTCTAGTATAATAAAATACAACGAAAGAGTAATTCTTCTTTTGAAATATTTCTTAAAGTAGCAAAGATTAGGAATTCGTTTTTTAATCTTGTCGACAAATAACTACTTTGTTGAGAGAACAAAAAAGAATAGAATTGTCTGCATACCTTAATGAGTTACGGCAACATTTTTATGTAAAGAAGACATTACTGTCAACCCTTCCTCATTACTAAATCTCGATTTTGTTCAAGCTTAAAAGTTGCCTCAGATATTTAGAGAAGAGTGGTATACACAGAAATACTACGTAATAGAATTCCAAGTCTCAGTATAACTACTATCTCAATTGTAATGCGAAGTTAATGAATGGCAACCCATATCTATAGCAGAAAGTGATCATGCACAACTGTGGGGTTTCATACCGGGAAGGGATCCTACGGCGTTCAGAACCCAATGTACTTCACTGATAGTAACCATAAGATAACAGATTTCTGTAAAATAGCAAATTCGATTATACAAGAGATGTCGACATCACATCAAATAAAACTACAGAAACTAATAACGAAAAATAATAGAAGTCGATATATGTATATATGTTAGCATTAAAATGAACAGATTGATAACTGTTATAGTAGGCTACTCTCGAAGACGCATCCATTGATTTATATGGTACGATGCTGATAGACAGATGTCGTTATCTATTCTTGTTATTTGTATCTAGGTTTTTATATATTTAAGATAGCCCAGATACTGATCTCGTCAGTTCTATGTTTCATGCCGTCTTATGCATCTTGTAGTATCTACTCAGATGTTTATCTCTCATTATCGCAGCTTTAAATCATACTAGTAGCACTAGCTGTCTATGTATCTGACATGTGTCTGCTAGATATAATTAGAAATGATCTTTGCTGTCGATTTTCCAATAGGCCATTGGATCTTTCTTCTGCTTGTTCTTGTTCAGAGAACTTGGCAATGAAGTGTACATAGCTGCTACTTCCAAAAACAACTTATGTACTAGGTTATATTTCTAAATTTCAAGTTTTTTATTTTCAGTTTCCGACATATACTTAAACAAGCATAAGGAAATTATGAAGACAATAGAAAAGACGAACTGAAGCATGCGCATATATGACCATGTATACATAAATCAATAATATTCATTTCTTCTCGAAGATAAATGCACTTAAAGTTTTAAAAAAATAAAATGTCCTTACCATAGGTCATTTCGAACAGATTATTATACATGTTCTTACAACCTTTGCTTGAAAACAGATATCCTCGTTCTCTATCTACTTTGAGTGCATTTACCTCGATCAATAAATCAACGTTATCTACATATATATCTATCTATCAATCAACATATAGATGTATGTAACAGTTCTTTCTTTTCTTTCCTCTTCGTATCGTTACATTTTATTCCGTACAATAAAACACCGAAATCTTGCAAATAAAAAGCAATTGCCTTGAGTTTTATGACTGATATTTATTTATAAATTTATTTTAACAGATTCATTCGACAGCTATTTTCTATACTACTTATGAGAAGCACATCTTTGATTTATTCAATTTCAAACATCTATAGTATTCATAGAAAAAGATTCAATACTATCCTCTGAACGTCTAGCCACATGTAAATAATACAGAGAAGTATCTCGATTGCTGTGTTAATTCGTAAGTTTTAGAACTGTACTTAGTTAATAATTGATATTTCACATGGAACAAAGTCATATGTTGTTCCTTTTTTTACTGATTATAAAATAAAATAAAAGATTTATTCAAAAAGGAAAATATGTTCCTACATACGTAAGCCATGAGATTGCTCGATTTTATTATTGTTCTTAGTAATTAAACGAAAAGATAAGCACAAAGAAAAGAAAAAGAAGTGAAACAAGTGAATAAGATTAAATAAAATGACAAAACACAAAAGCAAAAAAGCAGTTTCATTGAAAAGAAAAACTCTTGGAGCAAATTAATCATCCTACATATTTGTTTATCATCTCAAAAATTTGTATCGATCCTCACATATGAATCTTTAGAACGAGTTGAAATAAAAGTCGTCGAGTTCAAAAAAGAGAAGAAATCCATCCGTGGTTCGTCAATCTTCATGTGTTTCTTCTTCTTTTTTATCTTTGTATCTCGTCGAATTCTTCATTTCGTTGTTGTTGTTGTTGTTGTTCGTGGTGATATTTGTCATTTGATTATATTGAACATGTGAGAATGAAACAGTTGAATGAAATGAACAAAATTAGGTTTGTTGGGTTAACAAGACAAAAACAAAAACCAAAATCAATGAATAAGAAAATGAGAAATGTCCGTGCTTTATCTATCGTTTTGATATTTCAGCGATTGTATCTTGCTGTATTTCAGTTTGTGCTCGACATCGTTGTCGAAAATCATGTGCAAATCGTCGAAGTTTTTCAGTTAAAAATATTGCATTTTCACGACGACTTGTTGCTCCACTTGCCAGTGAAAGCCATTTGTGCTCGATACATGCCGGAATAGTTAATCGATTTCTAATTATTAATAAGAAAGCAACAAAAATAGTAAATGAACGTTTTCACTGTAAATATGATGAACAGTATTTTAAAATGTTGCAGTAAGCTACGATTTTTCTTCTCTAGTTTTTTCTTTTAAAACTTAGTTCGCAATAACTAATGGCAGAACTACCAGATTTGTCGAACACTATAGTCAGAGTTTGATAGGTTAACTTAGACTCAAATATGTTTTGTTCTTCTATCAGATAGATATATTTGAACAAAATATTTACCAATACTAGCGCAACTATTAATTTTATTTCTCCGCTAGGATCATTTTTCAACTGACTATTGTTATCTTAATTAAACAGATCTGGAAAATATTTTAAATGAAACATGAAACTTGATATGGTGTGCATGTCGAAAGACAATTTATAAAAAAATAAATGTGAAAACTTCGGACTTAAGTCCGAGAGTTATGTGTACTGCAAAAAGTGAATGAAACAAATCAATCATTCTAGAATGTGTGCACAAAAGAAGTATCCTGGTAAACCTTTTTTGGAAACCCCAAAACTAGTGGCCATCTGAAACATATGTAGGCATTCGATTTCTGGATGCAGTTTTTGTGCATTTTCAGACCTTTTTCAGGCGACGTTTTGTTAGAAAGCTACGATTTGGTTCAAAACTAATACCAGATTCGGAATCAATGTTAAAGACTGAGTCGATTTATATACGTTGTGGAGAATTCTGAGAAAAAAATGTGTTTTTTGAAAAAATCCCTGTACCCCCCCCCCCGCTCCTCAGGGATTCTTTGGTGAAAAATGACAATTTTTTTGATAACTCAGCCATTTCTTGTCAGATCCTGCTCATCTTCGAATTCGGCCGAGATATTGATGAGACAATTCTTTGCACAAAATTTCAGCTCAATCGAATGTATTTGTAAAGAGTGATCGTGTAAACGGACGGCCGGACACACTTACCGATTCTAGAGTGTACTCACTTTTTTTGAGTACACAAAAGGAAGTATTTGATTTCTTGCGTATTTTTATTTTCAAATATGGGAGATTTTCAAAGAAATATCTATTCTAACCAAAAATTAAAATATTCCGTCATATACTTTATTAATCGAACTGATGAAGAGTCTATCGAACCGTGTCTGTAACTCATTCACTCAATACTTGGTTTGTATTGACGTTACTAAACAATACTTTCTAGTAATTTCTAAGCCTATACTTCAATACATATTGAAAATGATATTGTAGAAAACTTTATATTTACCTAGGTGATTTCCTAAGACATTGTTGAACAAAAATAACAGCCTCTTGTGTAACATCATCATAGAATTCATTTGTATTCCATCTAACAAAGCTAACATTTTGAATCGTTTCATCGATGTTTTCACCAGCAAATGGTGAAAATCCACTTAGACTAAAAAAAAGTAAAACATTCAATAATTTTCATGTTTTTGTTCTGTTTCGAATTCAAATATAATTCTTACAGCGTAGCAGTTAAAGCTCCAATACTCCAAACATCGGCTTGCACTCCACATGGTTCATCATTATGTATTTCAGGTGCTAAAAGAAAAACCGAAAACGATTGTTATTCGTATGTTCAAACAAATTGTATTGAAGACAATCACGAAATCTCATACCTGAATATTCTTTATTTGGTTGTAAAATATTTTTATTTATTGTATGTCCTTCAATAGTTGCTATTTGTTGCGCACAACTAAAATCAGTTAATTTAATATGTACAGCAAGACGATTATCATTAACAACACTCGATGGATTTAGATTTAAATGTGCAACACCATGAAAGTGTAAATAATGTATAGCATCGAATATTTGTTGTAAAATTTTAACAATTAATTCTTCATTATATTTATGTCTTAAACAAATCCAATCACATAATTCTATATAATCATTTGTAACTAGTACAAATGAATGTTTCCATAAGAATGCATCTAACATAGGTATGATATGTTCATGTGATATAAGATTTAATAAATTGAATTCATCAGTTTCTGTATCTTGTTTATCAACTATTTTTACTATGCGTACACTATCTGTTGCACGTTCTGCACAACGTATGATACATTTACGACCATAACTGCTTAATTCATCAATTAATTTGTACAAATCCCATGGATTTTGATTACGTTTTAAAACTGTTTTTTCACCTAATGATTTGACTTTATTTTGTTTATAATAATCTTGTAGAATATGATCGATAGTTGTGGTCGACTTTTCATCAAGACGATGTTGATGTTCAAGTAGACGATATGCTGATTGTCGATCGATTTTAGTTAATGATATTTGATTTTGTGTATTTTCATCGAGTGTGCGAACTTCTTCGGATGCCCATGAATATGCTGATATACCGATACGATTGATACATGACACACGGAAACGATAGTGTGTTGATGGTGTTAAACCATTGATTAATGCTGATTCTTCGATTGTAAATGTTGATTGTGTCCATTTGAGATCTTCACGTGCTTTATAGTCAACACGGAAACCATTGATTTCATTATTACCATCATACAATGGTGAACTCCATACAAGATATGCTTCATTTGATGATATATCAATTACAATAGGACGTTGTGGTCGATCAGGAACATCTTAATAAAGACAATTAATTTTCTATTTTTCTTCTTCTGTTCTTATCTCTTTATTGCGTGGTAACTTATATGGTTGTCATTGAATAGATCATAAGAAGAATTCGAAATTTTCAGAACACATACGATAGTAATTCTCATATCATGTGGTGTTCCTTTTTTCGAGACTAGTTTCTTGAAATGGACTTGAACAAATATTGATCTCAAATAGTGCAACATCAAAAGAAAATATCGGTATCTACATTGACCGTCTCTGATTCCGATTTTTTTCTTTGACAACTTTCTTGTATACAGTTATGTCATATTTACATTTCCAAACTAAACTCAGTAAATAGCTACACTACTTCAATCTGTGGAATAAATTCATATTCTCAGTCATCTAAACAATTGCGTGTACTTTCCAATGATTGTCACACCAATGTTTTTCCATGCTGCTCACCTTATTGTAATACGTCTTCTGAGAATATTACCTTATTCGACCGAATTTATTACAGTAGACTTTGTATTACTATCTTAGCTTATCCTGAAAATTTCATACAATTCGAATGTATACGATGCAAAGTCGAGTTTTTCAAAGTTAAATGTCTGTCATGAATAATTACCTCCGATCAATAATCTTGCTTTACATGAAGCATCACCAAAAAGATTTCTTGCAACACAGCGATAGATACCAATGTCGCTTGCTTTACAGTGCGTTATTGTTAATGTACATAGACCATCTTCACCTTGAGCAAACTGTATTCGATCATCTTCAATGATGAATTCATCGTTGCGATACCAAAATATACGTGGAAATGGGTTTCCTTGAACTTTACATCGTAATATAACCGTGCCACCGATTATAAATGATGAATCAGCTAGTTTTTCTTTAAATACAGCAGCGAAACCTAGCAAAAAAAATAGAAAAATAAGAATTAATCACTGTTGTCTGTTATCTTCAGAATATATGTACCTTCTCCTCTACTGGCACGTTGTTCTTCTGTAAAGCCTTGTGCTTGGAATTCTCGTGGAATACTTGGCGCACGTGCTGTACTACTAGGAAATGGTGATAAACGCGATGAACTTCCATATTTAGTTGATAAAGAATAGCCGTGTGTTGGTGATTCACTTGTTCGTCCATAGGGTGCATAAAATAATGGAGTTGTCGATATTCCTCGTGTGCCACTTGGTTGAACACTCAATTCACGTGACATTGAACAACCACTATGTGGCACAGCAGAACATCCTCGTAGTCGTCGACCTTGAGCATCAACATGAAGACGTTCTTTGACTGTATCACGAGCAAGAAGACGTTCAACAGGTGCAACAGGTGGAGTGTATAAATACTCGGAAGAAGCATAACGATTTTGATAACTTGTTCGACGATAACCACGCATACGAATAGCAAAATCAACATCCGCCATTGGAAGAAGATAAGAACCAGGTGTTAAATATTCATCATCAACTGATGACGGTCGACGATGCATTCCATGCTCATGTTCATCATATGATACTTCTAAATTCCGTAAACATTTCGTCCTATTATTCTGAGCGAGACTTTTTTCTTCTCAACTAACCTCTTGATGTACGTCTGGCTTTTGCACGAATATACTTATCATCATACATTGTTTCTCGTTCATCAGCATAAGGTGCAATATCACCTTTCATTGCAGCTATCTCACTAATAGTTGGTGATGATCGTATCGATGTACGTCTATGTTCACGCTGTAAATACCAATCGAGAAAATAATGTGAGGAAAGCAAAAAAACAAAATTAAGTGTTTACATCATAGAGCTGTCTAGAATACGGTCCTTGTAAACGATCCGATGATATTGGTGTAATATCAACATGTTGTTGTGCAAATTTCAGCCATGGATGATTCAATGCTTGTTCTGATGTTAAACGATTTTGCTGGTCTGGTAGAAGTAAACGTGAAATAAAATCTTTAGCATCGGACGATATATTCGAAAAACGATCACCAAATGTCCAATGTCCATTACGAATATTTTGTAATGTTTCGAAATCATTCGAACCAGCAAATGGAGTTCGACCACTAAGTAATAGATAAGTTAGAATACCGCTAAAAGTAGAAAACAAACGTCGAATATAAATTAAATTTTTTTTCTTCAAAACTATAGATAGAACAAGAAAACATACATGCTCCACATATCTGTATTCAATGATATTGGATATCGATGAATAATTTCTGGTGCAACATACTCTGGTGTACCACGATCAGAATAAACATTTGTTGAACCTGTTAAAAGACGTGCATTTGTAAAGCCTAATAACTGTACACGTAGTGGATCATGACGATCATCAATATAGATATTATCGGGCTGAAAATGAATAATTAAAATAAAACGATAGTTAATATCTATAATTTCAAAAATAGATTCACAATCACAGTCACACATACTTTCATATCAAGATGAGCAATATTTCTGGAATGCAAATGTTTCAGTGTATCAGTAAGATTACGTATTATTAGAGCGATATCACGTTCAGTGTATGTTCGACGATTCAATAGATTTTCCAGAAGATCATTTCCAGGAAGACTGCAAAGATTATAAATTAATGTTTCTCTTTTTTAATAATGAAAAAAACAACATACTTATCAAGGACGATAGCAAGCATTTTATCTGTCTCATACGCATCATGTAAACTTGGAATATTTGAATCATGTAAATGTGATAAAATATCCATTTCACGCCTTAACCAATCGAAATATTTCGGATTGTGAACAACTTTAGCAATACGTTCTTTTGCTGTTCGACGTTCAATCACTCGATATACGGATGATATTGGTCCACTGAAATTATATAAAACATTATTTTCTATGATATGTCTAAAGAAAAAATCATTTGTTTTACTGTTCGATTCTTTCAAGTATGTCATAATCTTCATCAAATCGTTTCTTTTTAAATGTCATTGTTGGTCGCTCTAGATCAGGTCTTGGAATACTCAAAAGATTATCTTCGACGCTAACATTTGCCGATGATAATGTTGCACCAGCTATATTTTTAGCGGTGCACGTATATAGACCGGTATCTTTCTCAATGGCGCCGTATATTGTTAATTGCCATATATCAGGTTCAATATGTCGTATGCGTGTTCGGTAGGAATCGGTTAATAAACGCCAATCTTTATAGAAGCGTACTTCTGGATATGGTATACCATCAACTTTACACTCAAGACGAAATGTGTCGCGTGTACGACAACGTGTATCTTGTAATGGTTCAAGAAACATTGGTGGATCAGCAAGATATAAATAGACTGTATGACGAGCAGTACCGAATTTATTTTCAGCAACTACTTCATAAGCACCTTCGTCGGATGCTAAGGCAGATTCAATAGAAAGATATGCATAACCACGACGATCATTATATAATTTTACACGTGCATCATTCAATGGAACTTTTTCACCCTAATCAAAAAAGAAAACGAACACCAGAATTAAAACTGAAAACAAAAAATATAACTTACATCATGATACCAAGTTATATCCGGTATGGGATAGCCAACAAGTAACATTGTTATACGTGCATTTTGACCTTGAAGAAAATATTGAATATCAGGACCATCGACTTGTAATGAAGGACGAGCACCTAAAAAAAGAAGAAAAATGTGATTAAATATTGAAAAAAAGTCTTTTAATTGTTTATTACTTACCACCGTAATCATCCATTACAGAAGAATAGGGTCGTCTTGTTTTAACTGTAGGCTCTTGATCACCGTCAACTCTTGGTTCGTCAGCTAAACGAATAGTATTTTTTTTTGTTAGACAGACATTATTTTTTTTTTGCATATCTCTAGTTCAATAGCTTACTTCGCGTTAAAAGACGACTTGTTACTGGTTGTGATGGATCACTAACACCGAATGCATTTTCAGCACGAACTCTAATAGCATAGATATGATTCAAATTAAGATTACGTAAATGAACATTGGTATCTAATTATTCAAGATGACATAAATGATTAATAGAAATCGAAGAAATTCGTGAAATTGCTAACCTGGTAATGATGAAACATATGTTGACCAAGAATAAGTTCTTGGATCTCGTAATTCAACAATATAACTACATGGTTGTGCCCGATTATGTGATTGGGAATGATCCCAACTTAAATTCAAGCTTGATTTTGAATGTGGTGTTAATAGTAACCTTGCCGGCGGTAGAGGTATTGCACCTTGTTTCGTCGTTGGTGTTGGGGGTTCCGGTAGATCAAAACTTACACGACGTTTCAAACGATTGGATTCTTGATGAGCTAGAATTAACAAAATTCATTGATGGTTGATTCGTATTACATAGAAAGATGACAAGAGTTTTATGATTTTAAAGAACAATTACTATCACGTATTTGTTTTCTTGTTTGTCTTAGTGGAAAATCTACTTATAAGAGTTCATTTCCGGAATCATCATTTTGTCCTGTGTGGATTTACACTAGAATTGTAACATTAGAGTGACAAACAAAAGCATGAAACGTAATGACGAGACGTTATCTATAGATAATCTTTCATCTTATATAAAGAATTGGCAAATCGAATATTGAATACTGATAGAACGTTAGCATTATTTGTCATATCAACTTCGTAAAAGTCTTTCCTTTTTTGTGCTGAAAAGAAAACCGAAATACTTACGTTCAACAGTTAATTCTGCTGAACACTGAGTTGAACCAGCACGGTTTTCAACAATAATCGTTATTTCACCAGCATCTTCTTGTAAACAATCTTCAATAGTTAGTGTTACTTTACCATTTGATAATAGTTGTGATGAATATTTTCTCTTGTTGGATTCAACATCTAATGGTAAACCATTATGTAACCAACGTATGGTTGGACTTGGTTCACCGGCTATGAAACAATCAAATTTAGCACGCTGTCCTTCGATAACTGTACAATTACGAAGTTTACGCACAAATGACGGTGCAACTTCTTCGGTTCTATTGCAAATGAAATTTTTCATAGTTAAAAAAGAAATAAAAGAACAACAAATTAAACATACGGTTGTGGTTTTGAACCAACCGGTGTTTCGATAAGATGTAGATTTGCTGAACAAGCTTTTTCTCCAGCGGAATTTTCAGCTTTACATGTATATTCACATTCGTCATTTTCATTAACATGTAGTACAGCTAATAGATAAGTATCATTGTCATGAGTCACACGATATTTTTCATTATTCTATTGTAATAAAAAAATAGTTCAATATTAACAATCAAGAAGTACAAAATAAAATCTATTAACCAACAAACATACCGCAATTTTCTTGTAATTAGAATACCATGTTACTTTCGGTGCTGGTTGACCGGTGATGATTGCTCGGAAATTGGCTTCTTGTTCTTCATGTACGTAAACATCCGATATTGGTTCAATAAATCTATTAGATAGAAAAGAGAAAAAAATGCATTTTATTAATTTAATCGTAAGAAAGAATTTTTTTAGTTGACTTTGGTGGTAAATTTTCGACACTCATTTTTCGTTGATCTACTGATGGTTGACGTTTTCGAACTGAAACTACACATGATGTTGAAACTTCACCGTATTTATTTCTTAAACGTAATTTATATATGCCAGCATCTTCAAAATAAACTTCTTTCATTATCAATTGTGCTAATTCATTTGGTTTGAATTCGATTGTAATAAATATATTTTTACGTAGCATAATATTGTCAAAAAACCACGTTGCTTCAACATCTTCACCTTCGAATAGACATTCGAATTGAAGTGGTTCACCTTCTTGTAAAGTTAAATCTTGTAGACCACGAATGATTCGCGGTTTCTTTCGTTCATTTTCAGTTGAATCTAATACGATCAATAAATAAATTCGTAGTCTACGAAAGAATGAATTTCCTTTTTCATACCTTCAACAGACACTTGACAACTACTTTCTTTTCCATCTGTATCATCAATACGAATGGTATATCGTCCAGGTTCAATACCATGTGGAATATGAAGACTGTATCTTAAACTTTCATTCTTCGTTTGACCCTTATCACCAATTGGTACTCCATCTTTTAACCAAATAACACGAACATTTGATTTCGATAATTGACATGATAGTTCTAACGGCTGTTGATCATGCACTGTCCACGTTTTAGGTAAGTATTTAACAAATACAGCTGGTAATGCTAAAGAAGTTCAAAATGAAAATTATCGTTCAAATAAAATTGCTTATTGAAGAACTGCTCGATGTCATAGTATTTCTACAGATCTTTTTCCATGAGAGTAGCATCACTAACGTGCATTCTCATTGTCGTCAGTAATGATTAAGTAACATATTAATGTATTCGGCATAGTTATGGAAAAAAGGCATTATTACATACGGAACTTGTCGAAATGAATATAAATGAGTTATTTTTCAAAAGTGAAAATTTTGTTTTTCGAAGAAAAACTTTTGAAATATTCTAGGAATGCGTACATCTATCGTAGTTGTCTTCAGAACTTCATGTCGAAAAATAATTATTCCACATTTTTGGTTAGCATTGACGAATGAGTCCAACACTACTACAAAGTGTTTTCATAACCTGACAAAACACATGTATATGAATGTACTATCTTCCGTATTTGGTCCAGTCTGACTGATATCTACCGTTTTATTTATTGTGATCTCTAATAACATTACTTGTCGAAATCCTGACACTGAAAATTCATGCTGAGTAGAAAACTTATAACCATTTTAAAAATAAATTAATCATTACTTACGTTCAACACTCAATGTTCCATCTGTATGTTGATTATCAATCATACAACGATAATTTCCTACATCTTCAATTTGTGCATTATGAATTGTTAGTGTTAACAGATCACCTTTTACTGAGTACACGATACGTTCACTTGGTAGAATTCGTTGACCATCTTTAAACCATTGAACATTTGAACTTATTTTGGATAGGCGACATTGAAAACGAGCCGTTTCCTGCAAAGAAGAAGAAATAGAAGCACACTGTGTTATGTATGTAAAACAATTTCGTACCCCTTCTTGAACATTTAAGTTTCTTAAATGATCAAGGAATGTTGTTTCTATTTTTTTAACTGTTAAATGGCATGAAGTTTTTATATGTTCACAACGCATTTCATATAAGCCTTGATCATCATATTCGATGTCATCTAATAAGAGTTTATAATAACAATCAATTTGTTTAGCACGTATACGTGATTGAGCTGTAAAGAATATTCGTCGATCATTATGATACCATACAACGTCCATGTCAGGTTTAGATAATTGACACACTAATGTTGCATTTTCATTTTCTTGTACATTACAATCTTGTAAGGGTTCAACTAGTTCGACTGGTTTATCTGATTAATAGGAAAAAAACAAAAATGGAAGCATAAAATTATTTTTCTAATAAAAGAAAAAGATCATCGAATCTATCATAAACATTTGCTCAAAATTTTCAATATTAGTAGATATTGAGTGTCCTATGAATAAGATCGAGTTCTTCATAAAAATATTTCCCATGGTAGCTACGATTTATATTTTGTTTCTATTCGAAAGATCGCTTTGTACTAATTGTACGGAAACAATTTTTTCCACAGCTTTTTACTTGAGAAACATTTCCAATGAATGCATAAAATTCAGAATACTTGTCTTACTAAGGACATAACAAAGATTTATAATAGTGAAAGAAAATTTGAGTCTAAGACGATAGTACGCAGGTTTCGTTTTTCATGATGGGTATGCATCTCTAGAAAAAACCCATTTGTGAAAAATATATCTATTTGTATTTTTATCGTGGAGAATAGAAATAATCAACTAGAATTCAAGCAGCAATCTCTAATATTGATTTGATAGACTGTTATTTATTGGTTCTAATTTACATATCCTATGTTGTAATCAGAATTCTATAACACTATTGACGATATCTCTACGATGCAGTACCTTCATTCCTGTTTACATATTCTATGATAAAAATTCATATAAAAATAAAACTTTTACCAATGATAGTTAATTTAGCTTCAGTAAATGCATCTTGTACAGTACATTTATACCAGCCTTTATCAGATAATTTTGATTTCGGTATACGAAGGGTATGTTTCGTATCGATTGATTCTATCTCGTATTGTTGTGATGAAAGACGTTTATCACCAAGAAACCATTCAACACGACATGATTTTGATGTTTCACAACTTAATTCAACAGGTTCCCCAAAATTACTAACACGTTCTTCAAGAAGTTTTGTAAATGTTACAGGTATAGCTAAATATATCAGACACAAAAAAAATGGCAAATCGTTCAAACGTTACGGAAAAAACTAAAAAAAGAAAAATTCGTACCTTTAACAATCAATGTAGCACTGGTTTTAGCACCACCATCAGCAATGCATTTATATTCGCCACCTTCATTCCAAGCAACTTTGCTGATCGTTAATGTATGCACGGCTCCTTTAGCTTGAATTTCGAAGTGTTCATCTTGAAAGATCAATAGTCAAGTATTATATGAGAAATATTTAACAGAGAAAACAAAGATACGTACCACTTTCTATTGGTTCTCCATCATGAAACCACTTAACATGTATATTTGGTTGGCTTAGTTCACAAACGAAGTGAACTGTATCGTTCTCATTAACTCGTGCACCTGTTAAACTTTTTATAAATTCGACCGGTATTGCTAGAAACAAACAAAAATATAGTTATATTTTAATACCAGTCGTTGATGCTGTTCTCTCCTCAAGTCTGTAAATCTACAAAAGATAGACATATCCTTCAGTTATTCATTTTTTCACATAAGAGAAATATATTTTTTTATGAGATGCTCAATATCAAAACCATCGAGAGAAATGTAGAAAACAATCGGTTAAGATTTTGAAGAAATGAAATATCGAATAAGCTGTCGTGTATTCGGCCGTTTATCTCGTTGTATTGAAAGTCGAAATTTGACGAAAATTAATACTTTCGATAGTACTTACGTTTAACTTCAAGAGTTGCCGTTGATTCAATTTGATCATCAATCTTTACGGTTACATCTCCACCATGTGATAATTGTGCTTGTTTAATTTTTAGCGTATATTTCTTTCGACCAGGTGATGTTGTCAAATCAAATGTGACACCATCATTGTCAATAACTTGTCCATTTATCATCCAAACAACTTTCGTTGGAATTTTATTTAGTTCACATTCAAATTGTACGGGTTGATCTTGTTTAACTGAACGATTTCTTAATTCTTGTACAAATTCAATCTTAATTATATTCAAGTCAGCTGTACAACTCGTACGTGCTTCCACAGCATCATACATGTATTTTCCTTGATCAGCTTCATTAGCACTGTCAATAATTAATTTAGCCTCATGTTCAGAATCATCATATTGTATTTGAATACGATCCGATGGTTGAATCTGTTGTCCATTATGTAACCACCGTGCATTATCTGATGGACGTTTATTCATACGAACAGCAAATGTAAGACGATCATTTAATTCATATTTCATATCTTTAAGATCTTTGAAGAAAACTAGTGGTTCTGTTTGAATGAAAACACGACATTTCGTTCGAACTTTATCACATTCACATTCATACAATACATCGTCATCATCTTGTTGTGTAACTTTCGAAAGTTTAATTGAATGATCATATTTATCATCAGCACAACGATGACGTTTGTCACCAACTCTAGCTATTAATTTACCATTACGATACCATTGAACTGTTTTATTCGGACGTGTTGTTTCAACATCAAGTAGAAGATTTGAACCAACTTTAAGTGTGAGTTCTGCTGGTAAACCTCGTGCAAAAACAGGTTCCGTTTGAACAGATACCGTACATGATGTATATATTTCATCATTGTAATGTGCTGAATATTTTCCACTATGATCAAGTTCAGCTGATGGTATACGAAGTGTATGTAAATGACCATCGACATTAAAAAGATCAGAACTAAGTATTTGGTTATCTCGTTTCCATGTTATTGGTATATCAGGTATTGATAATTTACACTCGAGAACAATCGATGAACCAACTTTAACAATCGTATCAAATAATTTTTGTGTAAAAGTAATACGATCAACAGGCTAGAAAAAAAAGGAGAGATTCTTCTGGAAAGTTTGTCTCAAATTTGAAAACAATAATGAATTTCTTTCTCATGTCCTTTGTTACACTATTTATACTCTGTTATCATAGTCTGATTATTGTCATTAATCTTACATTATAGAATGGAATAGTATTTTCATAGAGAACTTACTAAACTGAAATTATAATAGTACTTCTATTGAGTTCGAGTTATTATTTTTGTAATTAATTTTAGAATTTTGAAATCGAGAATTTTATTGAAACTTTCAATAACGTTCCTGTTGTTTCTGTAGAAACCGATAATTCCAGTGTTAGATTTATGCTAATTACTCAGACTATACTTTATTCGATAGAATAAAAGAACTTGAATTCTTTCAAGGTATCAGTATGGGCAAAACAAACCTATACGGAAAAGTCAATCGTCGGCTTAGATAGAAGAAGATTTTTTTCTGTATAAACTCTAAGTCAGTCTTTTTTCATTGTGTTGCATCCAATTTTAAGATGGTTCTCAAAATCCTACACATTCAGATTTTCAATAAAATGATGAGAATCATCCTTGTTAAAATAAAATCAGAAGGATGTAATTACAATAGATTTTAGTATATTAAATTTTTGTACTAAAAATCACATGACAATCGAGATTGCTTTCTTAGAACAGAATAAATCCTACGAATGGAAGATTGAAATATTTCGCAGATTACTTTTTTTCCCTCATTTCTAAATGTGATCGTTCTAACTATAGTTGGTTAAGGCTATGGACTACTGGATTTCATTTTCTTGCTAAATTGAAACTTAAATAAAATTGTCATTCATATAAATGAACTTACTACATCAATGAATGCATGTCCGCGTAAATTTTCAACATTAAGGGTATATTCAGCTTGATCGTTGGTTGATGCTTTAAGTATTTTTAATTGTAATTGTGCATCTTGTTGAATTATTTCAATATTACCATTCGATTGTATTTCTTTGCCATTACAATACCATATGGGTGATGTCTTTGGTGAACGATTTAATTGGCAATCAAGTATTACTTGTTCACCTTCTTTAACTTTTTGATCTTCTAATTTTTTAATAAATAACAATGGTAATTCAGATTCTAAAACATCGGTTTTTTGTCGTTGATATGGATCATGTACTAAAATTTCTGTTTGATATTGATATTTAGTTCCTGATATGATTGATTTATAAATTCCAGCATCATTTAAATCAACTTTTTCAATAACAAATGTTACTGTGTATCGTGATTTATCTTTATTCAATTCTTCAATTGTTTTCAATGTTTTGCCATCTTTGGAAAATTCAATTGTACATTGTCGATCGGTTACAATTGAAAGTGTTAATTCATCACCTTGATCAAGATCAAGTAGTTTTGGTGGATGTTCAAGTACTTTCAATTGATCATCATCGTCTTTTTGAACAATTTGTATTTCACGTTTATCATCTTTTGTTTTAACTGTATATGAACCAAAGTTATCTTTTTTCAATGAATTTATCGTTAACGTTCTAGTAACATTTGTATTTTTAACAATTAAACCTGTTGATTTTAATGGTGTGGCATCGGATGATGTTAATTTAATACCATCATGATACCATATAACATGACCTTGTGGTAAATTTAATTCACAAGTTAATGTTATTGGTGAACCAATTTTACCATTCAATTTTTCATCACATTTAACAATAAGTATTTTCGGTTCAGTTAATTTGACAATCTTGGATTCACTTATATTATTTGTATCAACTTCAAATCGATATGTACCTTCATCTTCAGGCTTAGAATCACGTATTGTCATGATGTAACGTACACCTTGATTATCAGCATCAGGTTCTTGTTTAAATGATATTCTTGGATCGCGTCTTAAGGATAGATCTTTGCCAGTTTTCGTCCATTTAAAATTCGATTTAACATCACGACTTAGTGTTATGGATAGTGTAAACTCATTGCCTAGTAGGGGTTCAGCTGGTTCAAGTGTTAATGGTACGAGAACTTTAGCTGGTGTTTCAAGAACTTTAAGACGAGCTGACGATTGTATATCATCTGGTAGTTTCACTGTATACGTATCAGCATCTTTTTGTTCAACGGACGGTATTGTTAGAGTAAATGTACAATCAATTTGGGAATATTCATATTTAGGTGTTGAACTTGCCGGAAGCGTAATTTTACCTAGACGAACAAGTTTGATAATCAAAATGAAATGTCGGGCTAAAACAATGTTCGATTGCGTCGCAAATTTAAAGAAAATATTTCTTTATTTCCTCAAAGTTCGAATGAAGAATAGAAAACACTCAAAAATATCCATTCGATGAGTTCTGCAGTTCATAAGGTATTCCTTTGTAGAACTTATGTTTATGTCTAAAAAAGTTTTATTATCAGAAGATTGAGAAAACAATCGCAGATTAAGGTTTCTCAAAAAAACAACTAGCACTCAATGCCAAACGTATTCGCAAATTTTCCAGACTCGAAAAATTCAATTGAGTGGCTAATATAACTTGTAATGGTTTCATTAGAAAAAGAAATATCGAAATCGAATTTAAATCGAGAAAAATCTCTTGAAATAGTTCTACGTTTGTTGTTTGCTCATGTAAAATCAGTTAGACTTCAAATGTTTCCTACGAATTACCTTTCAACCATTGAATTGGTTTATCTGGTATTCGATTTAATGTAAATGTTGCTTGAACTGTATCACCTTCATATGGTGATTCTTTATCCCATTTCAATTGTTTGACAAATTTAATCGGATTTGGTGTTAATCTTAATGTATAAGAAGTTTCAACACCATCGGCATTAACAGTATATTTTCCTTTATCATTTGGTTTTGTTTTTGGTAATTTGATTGTAAATGTTGCATTAATGTCGTTCAATTCTTTTTCGACATCTATTGGTTTTCCATCTTTGTAGACTTGAATTTCTTTTGGTTTTTTTGAAAATTGACACGATAAGATAACATCATCACCTTCCATTGGTTTATCTTTATCAGCAGTCAGTGGTTTTACAAGAGTCAATGGTTTTTCTTTAACTATTAAATCTGTTGATAATTTTTCATCTGAAAACGGTATAAGACATTCTAATAGACCCGATTCTTCTAGACGAATCTTTTTAATGGTTAATGTTGAATGTAGACCATCAGTGGATAAAATAAAACGATCATTTGGCGTAATTAATTCATCATTTAAATACCAATTTAATACTTGATCTTTCAATGGTTTATTTAATGTCACTGTACATGAAACATTATCATCTTCTTTAGGTAATTTCGGATATATTTCAATAGTGCCTTGAAATTTCATTGGTAAGGGTTGAATAACTAATTCATAACTTTGTTTTTGTCCATCAACATCAATTGTAAAAACTTTCGAATCATTTTCAATGCTAAGATTCTTTATTTTCAATGATAGATCTTGTTGATCATATCGCTTACGTTCAATAATAGGCGACCATAGAACTTGTTTCGGTGGAAGTTTTGTGTCACATATCAATGTAATTGTTTGACCTTCAATAGGTTCACCTTCACAACGTATTGGACTAAGTTCCTGCGAAATATTTAAATCAATGGATGATTCGAGACCGGAATCAAGTAAAATTCGATATTGTCCTAAATCATCGACTTCTAATTTCGGTATTGTTAAATTATGTTGAGTAGAATTTTCTGCACTTGAAATCGATGTACGACGTGTTGTAATTTTTCTGACACCTTTATACCATTGAACATCTTTAACTGGTAACGATGTTTTACATCTCAATGTAACTTTTCCATTTAATTTCAATTCAGTTTGTTGATCATCAAGAATAATATGTAATGGTTGAATTATTTCATTTTTACCTCTCTTTGTTGGTTTTCTTAAAATATCAACTTGTGTTGAACAGTGTTTACCATTAGGTAATTTTATTGTATATTTTCCTGTGTCATTTTCAATATTTCCTTGTGGAATATCCAATATTATTAATAGATCTTTAGTAATTGAAGTTGGAACGGATGATGGTATGGGTTTACCATTACGAAGCCAAACGATATCATTCGGGGAATCGGGTTGTCGATTCAATTTAGCTTCAAGATGGATTGGTTCATTTTCATTGATTTCAAGTTTCTCTTTTAATGGTACAACAAATTCTAATTCTTCCTTTTGTTTTGGCTCAATATTAACTTGTAATGAACTCTTCACATCTGGTTCAATAGGTATTTCATATAGACCAGAATCATCTGGTATGGCATTTTCTAATGTAAATCTATATGTTCCATTATTGAAATTTTCCATGGAAATTTTTCGTATTGGTTTTGAACCATTTTTAAGTAGAACTATATCCGTCGGTAAAGGTTTACTTAGTTGAATTTCAAGTATAAGATTATCTGGTTGTTCGTCATTAGGAACAATATGTAAACCTTTGAGAACTTTTATTTCTTCAGGTTTAACTGTCACTTTTGATGATGTTTGAAGTTTATGTGTTGGAATTTCAACTGCATATGAACCTTGTTCATTCAATTGAACTTTTTTAATTGTAAGAAAATATGATTTACCATCTTGTTCAATTTGTATACGATCATGGTCAGGTTCAATCGGTTTATTATTCAATTTCCATATGACTGGTATTTGTTTTAAATCATGTGATAATGAGAATTTAAGTACAAGATTTTCATTTTCGATAAATGCTGCATCTTTTAATGGTTCACTTAATGTTACTTTGATTGATTTCACAGTCAACGGTGCTGAACATTTCTTCGATCCAGGTTGATCAATAACGCATGTATAGGTTCCGGCATCTTTTGTATCCAATGTTTTCAATGTTAGTAAATGTATGTGAGGATTTTCAGAATCGAGCGATGATTGAATACGACCATTCGTCGTTAAAGGCTTATTATCTTTCAACCATTTGACTTTTATATTTGGTTTACTTAATTCACAGTCGAATGAAATCGTATCGCCTGTTATGGCGTCGATAGGATCTAGACAAAAATTGAAAAGGATATTTAAAGATCGAATCTAGTAAGTAAACAAGAATATTTATGAACCATGAAAAGCAACATGTGCGTGACATAGTCTTTGATTGTATTTGTTTTTCTCTAAGGTCTTCTAGAAAATAATTATTTGTTCTTTTCAGGTGATCTACAATATTTTACTACGCATCCTATGAGAGTCCTAAAATAAAATCATGTGTCGTATAATCATATATTGTTAATGTTGGACAAGGATTTTCATAATTTGAAAATGATTTCAAATTTCTCAATCAATGATAAGAGCATTTTTTTTCTTTCTTTCTTTCTTTCATTGGATCCCAACTCTAATGTAGAATAGATTCACTTTTTTCTCCGAGACAATCTACGCATGCTTCAAAATGGAATCGAGAAAGATTGAGATGAAAGTTTCCATTATTTAGACATTATGTCTACTAATTAATTCTGCCATAGTTCGAATGTTTCTTTTATTTTTAATTGAAGCGAATGACATTAAAGTCGATAATATATAGACAATAAGTTATTATTAAACCAATGTTGATCTGTACTTAGATTTTTCAAGATGCTAGGAGCGAGGCAACATGCATCAAACATATTTAAATTATCTTTATTTATCTTGAGATATACATTTTCTAACTTCTCATCACATGTGAATGCATACCCCTCTATATATAGATTGCTGTATACTTTGTCCGAATTGAAAAGAAAAGTTTTAAGTATGAATTCCTGTCATTCTATCTATCTGAAGTTTATAAAGAGTTTGGCTTTTTGCAAAAAAAACTATTTCTAAATATGAAGTTAGTCTTTGATATTAAAGAATAACTCGCTGCTGCTAATCCATACCAATTTTATGAACAAAATCAGCCGGCATTTCTTTAACTTTCAACGTTGCTGTTGTTGTTTTACCATTTGATTTAATTTGACATGTATATGTACCTTGATCACTCATTAAGATATCATGTATAAATAATGAATGAATTTTTCCATTATTTTCAAATTTATAATGCTCATTTAATTCGATTAATTTACTATCTTTAAACCATTCCACAGGAAGATTGTCTCGATTAGTTTCACATGTCAATTCAACTTTTTGAAATTCCTCTTGTTCAAGATTCTGTAATTTTTTCGTAAAATCAGCTGGTGGTGTTCCAGCTTCTTCGATTGTAACTTGACATGAACTTGAATCATCAGGTGTTCGAATTTCATATTGTCCTGAATCTTGTTTAACATTTACTTTTTGTACTACTAATGTATGACGTCGTCCTTTTGACATTAATGTAATATGTGGTGGATCACCACCAGGCGGTATTTCTTTTCCATTAATAAACCATGTAACTGGCGCATGTTCATTATCGATACGTGCTTCAAGTGATAAGTTTTGATTTTCTTGTAAAGTAACATCTTTTAATGGTTGAGTTATTTTACTTGGTAACGGTTTCACAGTTACTTTGCATGTTGATCGTAATGAATCGTTTGGACCTAGGAATTCATAGGTACCACTATCGCCTGCTGGTAGAACACTATCAATGATGAGTGTATAATGTGTACCGTCGGCTGTGATACGTGTTCGTTTATCTTTTCGAATAGGTGCATTTGAATCATCTTTTACAAAACGACAATTTGGAATATTTGGATGTGATAATTCAACATCGAGTTGTAACTGTTCGCCTGCAGATAAAAAAGACAACAATTTTCAACGACATTGTTTACTTCCTTTCTTTTTTGCATGAAAACAAAACAGTTATTCTTTCTGTGTTATGGACACGGGCAATATTCTCCATCAGTGATACACTTTCGCTCGTTATTGTATAGTTATAAAGAATAATGAATAGACATACATGTATAGGTTTTTTTCTCTTATGTCAATCAGTTATATGTTCATGTTAGATTAATTAAAATGACTTCATCATTATTTTCTGACAGCGATGCTCATTAAACTGTCTATGTACTCTTATAAATAGCTCGTTAACAGTTAGAAATGAAATGTGTCACTCACGAAGTAAAAATGAGTACTTTTTTGTCTTTAATTTTCTGTCTCTTGAAAAAAAGCCTTATCTCTGCGTAAGTATTTTTCCTTTTTACCATCGAGTTTTACTTTAATGCCGTTATACTTCGTTATCAAATAATGAACACAACAACATCGAATATCACTACAAATAATTATTCGTTTCATTTTCAATATTATATAGTAACATGGATAAGTACATTGGTTAGTTTAATATTTTCGTGTTTAAGTTTATTACGTTATTTTCGTTATAACTATCAACGAACATATTTAACTTATGTTTATCATTTTTCTCTTGGATTTTCTTTAGTTTTATCTATTATAAATACACCGTTAAATACATTAGCCGACTATTTCCGGTCGAAGCTATTGCGCGTATCTGATCATGAATATCGTTTATTATTTAAATTCGATATAATAACATTTTTTGTTGCATCATCTGGCATTGGCTATTCAATAGCATATGCAAGTTTAGAGCGAACATTTTTTATATTTTATTCTCAAAATATACGATTAACATGGATACGACAATTTACACCATTTTTAATTATATTTTCTTCATGTAGTGTGATCATCATGTTATTTACTGTTCTATCAGAATATTCATCGGATATTTCACAACATTTGATTGGTCAATTTAAATCTTTAAGACTACAATTTATATGGTTTTTATTGCAATTTCTAGTTCCATTTCTATTTATGTTACTATCAGTATTGGTTCTTATCTATCATATTGAAATTCATACAAAACGTATCCGAATGTCATTAAATAGAAAACGTTCACGAAAGAAATTCCAACGCATTCTAATTCATATAAATATTTATAATGTTTATTATATGTTATCAGTATGTCCAATGAATATATATTGTATGATACGTATTTCTTTGAATATAAAACAAGAGCTTCTTGAAATTATTTTTCTTAATTATTTATTTATTGCACTTCATGGCTATCCTATATTAATCTTTCTATTAACACAAGTAAAACAACAACACCGAATTAAGTTCTATCAAGAACAAAAACAATCTCCTTATATAATTATAACTCATCCTTCGACTGCATTAAATGAATATCAACGAACTCGATTATAGTAGAACATGAAAGAGAAGAAAGAGCGAACAAAAATTTTTAAGCAACTTACCTTGAGCTATAATTAAAGTTTCTGGTAAACCTTTTATAATACGAAGAGGAGCTTTAGTCACATTGATATCACAATTTGTTGTTTCATCAGTTTGACGATCTTTACATGTATATTTTCCGGTATCATTCAATTCTGATTTATGAACTATTTAGAAAAATAAATCAATAAATAAGTTTCTTTTTTTTCTGAAACAGAGTAGACAACAAGCCAAACCTTTCAATTGTCTTATTAAGCCATTATTAATAATTTCAAAACGAGGTGTATTATCTTCAATGAGATCATCGTCTAAATACCAATCGGTGATTTGTTTTGGATTATTAACTTCACATTCAAGAATAATGTCAGTCTTTTCTTCAACTTTCAATTCATTTGGAAGCAATGTACGAAAACCACCCTTTAAGATTTCTTCAGGCTCAGGTTTTGGTGATGGTGATCGAACTTTCTCTTGTAATGGCTCGACAATAACTTCAGCTGTTGATGATTTATTATTATCAATGGTTATTGTATATTCGCCACTATCATTTTCATCACAGTCATTTATGGCAAGACCTATGTTGCAAGTAATATTTCATATTAATAAAATTAAAAGAGGAATAATTGAGTTCATTTGCTTCTAAGTTTCTTGTTTCAATGCAGAAAATAGACAACAATCACACGTTAAAATCTTTTGAAACTATTGATATGGATTAGAAACGAATAGAGCTTCATCATGGTACTCTACACATATTGATAGATCATTGTCATAAATCTCTATCGTAGCCACAATAGACATGTTTTTAAAATCCTTAGTTTTTTTTGTCATCATATGATATATTAGTAAGTATACTGTCTAATTAGTATATTGTCTTTTTCTTAAGTGTTACAGAAATGAATAAGCAAGAAAAAAAAATCTGTCGTAATCATAATGGTAATTGATGCTTACCTTGTAATTTTCCATTATTCATAATTTCATATTTGTCACTATCTTCAATAATTTTACCATTCTTATCTTTCCAAACAACATTTTGAGGACGTTTAGAAAGTTCACACTCAAGTAGAGCACTTTTCATGTATTCAACATGTACAGGTGTTGTTAAATGTTGTAGAAAATCGACACCAGCTGGTTCAATCGTACACTGTGAATTGGTTTCAATATTTGTTGGTAAAACACATCGATATAAACCTGAATCCGCTGTAACGGGTTGTAAGATACGCAGTTTATGTAAAGTATTGTTTTTTGATGATTCAATTTGATAGTGTTGTTTCATTTCATTTGGTAACAATTTTGTTTGATCATGAAACCATGTAACATTGGTTGATTTTGATGTTTCACATTCAAAAACAAGTTCTTTTTCTTTACCTTCAACCGTATTTATACTTGATGGTGTTAATTCTTTTTTAAATTGAATATTATCTTTTTAAAGAAAACGAAAAGATCATATTATTTCTTCTTTCTTTTCAATTATGCTTTTCAAAAACAAAACTTTACCTTTTATGATTAATTCAATTGTTCTTTCATCGTCATCAGTTTTAACCGAGTAAACTCCTGAATCCGTCATAGCAGTTGATTTTATGGTTAATTGCCGTTGTAAATTTTTAACCGTTATTTTATGATTTTGATCTTCTTTGATTTCTTTATTATTTAGAAACCATTTTACTTTACCTTTTTCTTGATTTATTGTTGTTGTTAAAATTACTTCGGTTTTTTCAGGTATATTATTTACATCAGATGCTGATGCTTGAATATCAGAAGTAAATAGAACAGGTGTAGGTTTAACATTGATCGTAACTGATTGGCTGCGAAGACCATCTTTATTAGAAATAGTTATATCTTTAACCACAGTTTCGTATTTTCCTTTATCATCGGTTTGTGCAGCATCAATACGAATTCGCACAGATGTTGCATTATCTTCATAGAGTACTTGTGTATGTTTATCAATTGTAACACGCTTATTGTCACGATTAGGAACAACATTTTTTACTGGTTTATTATAACGTATGAGTAATTCAAATGGTGAACCTTCATCAACAGTATTGCTATCATCTGTTGCATCAACAAGATGAAGTTGTTCAACGATTGCCAAAGGTTTATCATGAACTTTTAATCGTGTACTGGTGTCTTTTGCTTTATCTACGGTTACTTTATAAACACCTAAAATTTAAAACAAAATTCTATCACATATGAATTCGATTGAGTCGACGAAATTCTCGTTAGTTAGAAATTTCAGTTAGTTAATTGGGAGATAGTTGGTTAATGGGGGAAAAATTCTGAGACTAAACCGAGTAAAAAACAGACCTTGCAATCAAAGATGATCCTAATCGACAAAAAAAACTAAATTGTTTCATATCGTTCGAAAAAGAAAATATGTCGAGATGTTCATAATGAATTGAATAATTGATAGATTGAGATCATTTTTCTGTCATGTTTTATCCTTGGGTTAAGATTCAGCACGAGTATGTGCTGTGTTAAGTACATGATAGTGAACATATTCCTCTTGGAAACGAAGGACAATAAACAGAACTAAAGACCAGTACCATGGACTATAGAGAAACATTCTTTAATTCAGTCATCATCGACACATGAGATAATCATTTGGATCATGCATTAGTCTATATATTCTGTGTAGTACTTGTAATAATATTCTGAGAGTATAGGAAATCCTTCGACTCGTCAATACAATATTCATAGCATCTCCATTTTTTTCATCATCGAACAGTCGATTAGTAACAATTTCCAGTAGTCATGTTAAATTATGAAAATACCTTTTCAACGAGTTCGAATTTCATATTCTCAATTACTTCTATGTTTTTGTTTGAAAACAACGTTAGACGATCTTCATTCGATACTAGACACATAGGAGGAATTTCGATGTAGTCAATAGCAGATGATTACTGGGAATATAAGAAAATAAAACGGCTTATATTCTCTGAGATTTTCTATGACGATGATTGTCATCTATTCAAATATTAAGTCAGATATCTCTCTCTCTCTCTTGATTTTTTATAACTTGCACACGTAAATAGACATATCTGATTGTTTTCTTTTAGAAACAAATATCTGAAATCTTACCTGCATCATCAGCTGTGGCATTATCTAAATGAATTTTTAGGCTAGCACCATCTCGTTCAATCTTAATACGATCACTATCAGCTTTTGATAATGGTTTATTATTTTTTAATAATGTTACTGATATATTGACATCATCGATAGGGCGATTTAGAACACATTGCATAATAACATTTGAATTTTCTTCGATATCATCCGTTGGAAGACATTTCAACTGTTCAACAAATTCAAAGGGTGGTAATGCAACATTTAATTTTATACTTTCTTTAAGTTCGCCATCATTAAAACTGATTGTATAAATACCTGATTCATCTATTTTTAAATTTGATAATTGCAAACGATATTTTGTTTGATCTTTCGTGGGTACTGGTTGATTTTCTAACGGGACATCATCTTTTAACCAAACAAATGGAATATTTGGACGATTGATTTCGATATGAATTTCGATATTACCACCTTGAACAGGTGTGCCCAGAATTTTTAATGGTACAATAGTTTTAAGTGGTATTGATTTAATTGTCATACTGCAATCGGTTATAATGGCATCATTAATTTGTAAAGCGTACGTTCCTTTATGATCTAAATTCACATTTTCGATGGACAATTTATATTGTTGTCCATCACGTGATGGTATGGAACGAATACGTTTACCATCAATTTTTATTGGTTCATTATCTTTTAACCAAACAATTGTTGGATTTTCAGGCACATTTTGTAATTTTGTTGAAAGTAACAGTGTATCTTCTTCGAATACATCAACTTTATCAGATTGCAATGGTTGAATAATTTCAATTGGTTTAGGTAGAATTTTAACACCAACAGATTGCGATTGAATTTCTTCAGGATGCAAAATTTTTAATTGATAATCTCCTTGATCGACATTTAATTTAACACTGGATAATGTTAATGTAACTTTTGGACTTGTTGCATTGACATTGATTTTTAAACGTTTTGTTTGATCGATTGATAAAGATTTATTATTGAGTGTAAATGAGAGATCTTTACTATCACCTGTTGGTAACGGGATAGATAATTCGCATTGAAATGTTATTGTTTCATCGACGATGGGTTCTGAATTCGATACAGTTAAATCTTCAATAAATTTAAATCCTTTAATAATCTTTATAGTAACACTTGGTGATGTAACTCTATTGTTTACTGTCACAGTATAATCGCCAGCATCAATTTCTTCGTTAACATTATCAATTTTAATTTGCCATTTATTACCAGTTTGAATAACTTTTATACGATTGTCTAGATCTTCATTTAATGGTTTGTCATTCAGAGAAAACTTGACAGATTTATATGTTGGCTTATCTAATTCGCACTCAAGTACTAATGTTTCCCCTTCTTTCAATGGATTTTTTAATGCACGGAATGGCATGATAAAATTGATGTCTTCAGATGTAATCGTGATTTTGACAGTTGCACTTTTTAATTCTGTCTTCTCGTTAGGATTTGTTATTGTTAGATAATAATCGCCAGACATTGTTGAATTAATATCGGCTATTACTAAATTAATAAGCTGTGTCGGATACTCTTGTTCGACTGGAATTTCTACTTCATTTCGATACCATTGAATTATCTCAGTAGGCTTTAATGGTCGATTTAATTCACATGAAAACTGCAGTGTTTCATTTTCGTCCAGCTTTGTCTTTACTGCTGTAAGATCTTTAATGAATTCCAGCGGTTTATCTTTAATAACAACGGAAACTTTATCACTTTCAACGTTCCTTACTCTAACAGAATAAGTACCAGTGTGATCAGATGGTTGAGCATTTTCGATTGTTAATTTAAGTTGTGGACCGTCAGCAGAGAATTGAATGTGCTTATTTTGCTCCAGTGGTTCATTATCCTTCAGCCAAACAATTTCATTGAATTGTTTGTTTAACGTACATTCAAAGTTAAGAATTTCACCAACATCGAATTGCTTCTTATTGATTGTTAAATTCTTAACGAATTTTGGAATCTCAGCATTAACTTTGATTGATACTGCTTTACTTTCAACTTCATCATTCACCCTCGCTGTATATTCACCCATTTCATTCAATTGGATATTATCAAGTGTAAATTTGATCTTTTTATCTTTAATTTCGACTTTCACTCGATCAATTGGTACTGTTTCGCCATTTAATTTCAGTTCTACGCTACTAGGCGTCGTCTCAAGTTCACATTCGAGCAACAGCTGCTCACCCTCGGTAAGAGTAGTTTTATTAGCCTTGAGATCTTTGATGAATTTCGGTAATTTCTTTGTTACTGTAACGGGTATCTTATCGCTTTCAACTCCTTTCACTTTCACCGAATAGGTACCAGTATGATCAACAGGCTGTGCATTCTTGACGGTGAGTTTGAGTTTCGGTCCATCAGTCGCAAAAGTGATGTATTCGTTTTGTTCTAGAGGT
>OENT01001394.1:0-45638 GCA_900239685.1 Rotaria macrura | reverse complement strand
CACAAAATTTCTAAATTCATATTCTGAAAGAACACGAAATTCTGCTTCTAACCCATAGATTTCGACTCATCTGAAATATTTTCGAGTGGACCAAAAATAAACAAACATTTTGTGCCAAAACTTTCCGACCACCGGTCATACCTTTGCGCAAGATGCACTCATATAAAATCCAAAAGGATTAAGTTCAATGGGCTTGCAACTCTTAATAGATATTAGCCTTTTCACTCTATCGGATTATAAAGTTTTCAAGATGGCTTTCAACTTCTATCATAAATGATTGAATGCCTTCGGAGACGATTGTAAGATAAGCGCGGCATCGACAATTTTCTGGTGAATAGTTTGTTTGGAACTCAACAAAAGATGTCTTAGCCGATAAATTGAAAGAGATGAAGAGTTCTTATAGGAGCCAAGTGAACATACAGTTTGAGTTCGCAAAATTTCATTTCATGAGACACAGGAAACGTGTACGTGTAAAATGGCAGTGTATAATATTTTCGTGGCTTAGATTTTGGAATGTCCAAAAAAAACGAAATTAATGTTAAAATCAAAGTGAAAAATTTTCAGTAGTCGTTTAGAATTTTGTCTCGAACAATAAAAAGATTTGAAAGACGCCTCGTTAAATAGAAAAAGTAGATAGATGAATCTCTATTGACATTACTTACTACAGTGATAATAATTCATAGAACACTGTAAAACATTATTGCATACTATGTAGCCAACGATAAAACAGAACTACTTTCTGCGCTCAATTTGATTGCTTGACTTTCAGAGCATGTAGAGCTGATATCATTAAAGTTTTTTCCGTTTACTGTAGATGATCGGACTATTCAACCATTATTGCTTACGGCAAAGTAAACTGTATCCAATGTTTGAGTTAGAGGATGATTTGCTACTACTGTGAACTATAAAAAATTGAGAGCTCATGAATCGTAGTATAAGATGTACCTACGTGATAAGTTAGCAAAGAGTTATGAGGATGCTAAGAATTCCATATGATGTCAGTTTGCATCTCGTTGTTTGTGTCATCTACACTAACGGGTAGCCCATATTCCTGCAACTGCTCACATAGAATCTAACCACTGCTGAAAATGTCCTTATCATACTTGGCTATGAATTTGTGTCAATCCGTATTGTACCGATAAAATTTTCGAAGCAATTTGAAGTTATTCGTCACATGCAGAAGTCAAGTTTTTACAGAACACGATCTTCTAATTACGAATTTCGTCTGCCATCAACAAGTGAAAATGAGAATAAGTATTTCTATTAGGTAATATACTGCAGTAGTTGTTTGAACATGATGCTATAAATTCGACATGTGCAAACGATTTTACTATATCTCAATATATAAATTCCGTCATACTGCATCATCAGTTGCCTAATAGTTATACAAAAAGTTTACCCCTCCTCCTGTATTCACTATAGAAGGGAAAGATGAGTTAATCTCGATCGGCATTCATCTACTATTCTTCATATCATCAACACACAAACTAGCATTTCAGATCATATACCTACATGCTCTATTATTGTGTTGCCAATTAAATCGACTTCTCTGGCCGAAATAGTAACATTGGTGCTTTATCTGCTAGATCAATATTTGTGCCTATAGGTAATTATTGTCAATACAATTCTTCGTCTTTTATCAAATTAAGCAGTGCTGTATTTTTGAAAATTTCAAACCATGCGAAAGTGATCGCATTTTTCAATAATAACTTCTTCTTTGTTTCGTTTATCGTTTACTTGGGGGACATAGCAGATATGAATGTCAAAGAAAAATTAACGTATGCAGGAAGAATGTATGATGGATTAGTTAAAAGCAGAACCTATCGACAGGGGATCATGATTCATTATATTTTCACAAACTCACCGTTGTATCAATTCAGTATGCATTGTATGATTTGATATTTCGAGTTTAGAAATAATAACGTGCAATTGACAAATATCATCTGATTACACACATTCTGTTTCATGAACTAGAAAACAAAAACTAAAGTATTACCTGGAGAGAAAAGGATTATTTAACATGTATGCCTGTCTACGATTTTTAAATCACACATCTGTAATAGAACAGGTCGAAGAGATGTGGGCTTTTATACATTGTTATGTATTTCGAACATCACTTGTTGTCGCCATCATACTATGGGGAAATGTTCTGTCTGTACCTTCACTTGACATTCTTCGAATGGTCAATCATAAGGAGCAGTATTTTAATACTCTATTCAAAACAGAAAACTTAGATGTGGCACCAGGCATTAACTACGAATACATATATACTAAAGCAAAGGACGTCGATAATAATACAAGAATGACATTCTTGTTTCTTCATGGATTTCCATTGTCATGTCATTCATGGCGTCATCAAATTGAATACTTCACACGACAAGGGTTTGACTGTGTTATACCAAATATGATGGGCTATGGTAGGACTTATTCACCTTTGAATATAGATGAATACAAAGGTAAAGCGATGGTCAATCACCTTGTTTCGCTGCTTGATTACTTGAATCTGAATAAAGTCATTGTTGTTGGACATGATTGGGGAGCTCGAATAGCGAATCGATTGGTTTTATATCATCCTGAGAAAACATTGGGCCTTGTGATGATCAATGGCGGCTATAGTGTGCCAGCAATCTTTGATCTTGATCAAGGCCTTGAAGGTTCACGAAATGTTTTCGGTTATGAAACACTTGGCTATTGGAAATTTTTTATTTCTGATGATACAGTCGCAATTACTGAAAAAAATATAGAAAGTTTTATTGATCTTACTTTTGCAAACGATTCTCTTCTTTGGAAGACAGATTTTGCACCACTTGGAAAGATACGAGACTGGTTAGTGAATGGAAAGAGAGCAGTTCGAGCTTCTTATATAACCAAAAATGAATATATGATCATTCGTGAATATTTAACCGATGGCATGCAACCAAAATATAATTGGTATAAAGCGTACAGTACCAATATCGATTGGAGTGATGAGATGAATCTTGATTCAATCATTCGCCAACCTGCACTCTTGATTGGAGGAACGAAGGATTTCGTAGCATTTGCCGGTGCATATATAGAACACCAAAGATATATAATTGACATTGAAATTGTTGAATTAGAAACTGCTCATTGGGCTATCTTGGAAAAACCTGATGACGTCAATCGAGTTATTCATCACTGGATCCAGAAAGTGATATAAACAAGAAGATGTGAGTGTAGTAATATTCTATATATATGTAGCAGTTTTATTTTGAATAAATCAGTGGGTTATGAATGGGCATCCTAGTTTTAATTTAAAGTTTTTCATTTAAAGAACAATATGATGAGCTATAATGAGTCAATTTTTATGATGATTTGTACTTGATTGAAGTATTTTCAAATGAGTCTCGTTTAGAGCAGTTCCTCATGTATAGTCTCGACTTTGTTTTTAACCTTGATATTATGAAATAAACTTGAAAACAGGATGAAAGAAAAATTAATTCAATGAATTATTAGCAATTAATAAATGTTTTGATTGATTCAGCATATAATTATATGGTGTACTTACAACAAAGTTAAAATAACGTATCCTAGTCGAGATGATAACCAACATTTTTTGCAATGTATTTGCTTAATGAGAGAAATATGCTTGCTGTCTCATCTCATGAATTTTCTACAAGACATAGTCGAATTCTCTTATTCGGTGCGTTTTCGACCAATAACTATCAACAACATAAATCATCAATGAATTTAAAGAAAACTAAAGTCTATAGATGATCGTTGTCATTTGCAGGATATACTGGTTAAGTCATATGACTGTAAGAAGACCAAACACCTGAAGGTTAGGATAACTTTAATAATGAATTGCAAGCAGAATTGATGTGGCACAAACGGTATAAGGATTAACAAACGGTCTCTTCGTTACAGACTGATGTTAAGATAGGACTGATGAAGCATTTTTGGTGAATGCCTTCGCATATCCATTTTTGATATGTGTAGGCCTCAGTAACACTAGAAAAAACTCCAAACGGGATTTAGTCTCAATTCAATGAATTCCTTATTGAGATGCGAAGTGCACATGTGCACTTTGAGTTCTATGATTTATATTGGAGCTCAGCGCTCTATCGATTTTTTCATACAAGAAATACAAACTTTCAAGTGTTTCGCATTAAATTTAATTCACAATGGCCATTGATAAAAGACTTCTTTTTAATTCTGACAAAGATTTTCATAAATTCTTACACGTACAATTAGCCTTATTGACTGCTCGCTCAACAAAATTGACTACTAATAAAAATTCAGCCTAAACAAAACAATCAGAACAGCTATGAACTTTGATAATGTGAAATATTAGTTCGTGCCGTAGGCAATAAGGATATGTCCAACACATAAAGGCTTCCAACATCAATTGCACTTGACAAGATAAGAGTAGTTCACAATTTCGCTTTTCGCACACCACCGTTTCTAGATTGAAGAAATTATCTTTGTCTGTATGCAAATGATTAGGGTCAGTGATTAACTAGTCACTCACGTACCAAGCATAGCAAAGTAACGGGGACAAGAACTTTGATAATTCTCTTCACTAAACTGATGTACATTTCGTCCACCATTGTAAAAACCAAACACTGTGCAAGATAATCTTTTTTTATCAATTGAAAAAGATATCTAACGTTTGACTTTCATCAGCTGTCTTTTATCGGACAGAAATAATATTATTCCTCTTTAGTCTTTGGTTCACCATTAGATGTTATCAAAGTTCCTTTCCCCGTTGCTTTGCTATGCTTGGTACGTGAGTGACTATTTAATCACTGACCCTAATCATTTGCATACAGACAAAGATAATTTCTTCAATCTGGAAACGGTGGTGTGCGAAAAGCGAAATTGTGAACTACTCTTATCTTGTCAAATGCAATTGATGTTGGAAGAACTTATGTTTTGGACATATCCTTATTGCCTATGGCATGGACTAATATTTCACATTATCAAAGTTCATAGCTGTTCTGATTGTTTTGTTTAGCCTGAATTTTTGTTAGTAGTCAATTTTGTTGAGCGAGCAGTCAATAAGGCTAATTGTACGTGTAAGAATTAATAGAAATCTTTGTGAGAATTAAAAAGAAGTCTTTTATCTATGGCCACTGTGAAATAAAGTCCACAAAAGCAATTTCGTCTATGAAAAATCAATATTACGTGATACTCCAATACAAATCATAGCACTATCGGGCGAACATAGACACTTTATTTGGCATTAAGGAAACCATAGAAACTAAATTCTTTTTAGAGTTTTTTCTATTCTCACTATAGCCTACATATGTAGAAAATGTCACATGAAAATGGAGCTTCACTTGGTCGAGTTTCTTCATGAGAATCATGGCACTAGAAAGGAATGCTACCATTTGTTACTTTTTGAATTAATCATGTTAGATATCTTCGATATAGACGAAATGGTAGCTGATTGCGAGTGAATTTCATGACTTCGAGCATATCATTGAAGAATATAATTCGATTAGCTCAGGCGTGTTAAACCAAACGTAGTTGTAGTGCAAATTATTCTAATGAGATGAAATTTACTGTTGCCAAGCTTGTCTCTTCTTCTACTTGAAATTGTGATAATATTTAACATGATTGAGTTGCTTTCGATTTATGGATCAGGAATACGGATTTAGCTTTCTCTGGTTGACTAACTAATTTGACAAGTTATTTTTGTTCTAACTTCCATTGAACTCACCGAAAGCTATACGAAGCAAACACATATGAGCTTCAGAAGTAAATTGGATGGTTCAATCCATTCATTTATTTATTTTTACTTGGAAAGCAACAAGCTACTGTTTGAATAGTGTCAACTTATACCAATAGTGAAGTCAAGCTTTAAAAGTCAATGTCAATCAAAGGGTCAAAATAAATTTGTTAAGAAGTGAAGTAGTAGAGAAACGGTGAATATCGATTAATGAGATGCGAGATTGTGCTTTGTATTCACCGACACAGAATCATCGATGTTGCTTGGTATCTCGTGACATGAAGTCTCCTTTAAATCTTCATATTTAGGTAAACTAGGTAAGCCTTCATAACTTTGACCATCCAAACCATAGACAACAGCTCGTGGAGCGGTTCTAAAGAATTCTTGCCATTGAGCTGCAGAATCTGACGTCCATTTTAAATTGTGCAACCATGTTTTCAGTCCCGTATAGTTAAAAGATGTTCTACAAGAAAACCAACGATACCCAACCTAATTCTTGAATCGAACTTACATTGATTCATTGATTAACGATTCCCAAACAAAATTCTCGATGAAAGTCAGACAGATATAGTTGTCTTTCATACGAGGATAGTATGTCATGATTTGAAGACACATCTCCTCCTTCGAACTATCTCCTCCCTGTCACAGAAAGACTATATATACTTTTATCAAAAAGGAAACGACATAAATGAAAACTTACTAGTGTTATTTCATTCTTATTCATCGTATTGTAAACACATCGAGTAGAAAACTCATCACCCTATAAGAATAAAACAAACTTCTTTCATACCCGTTAATTATAAACAATGTTATTCTTACTGGATACAAGGTTATCGGCTTAGGTAGAATATTTTCATATTGGTAGTTGTAATCAAAAGCTTCGACATTGAAAACATATTCGATAGCTGTTTGATTGCGAATTAGTTTTGTCCATATACTTCGACCTATTTAAGATGCAATAGAATAGAAACATTACTCGTTGTTGATTAATTGATGTTTTTCAACTTACCTTGTCCGTGTGTATGAGGGAAAGACGATAGAACTGTAATGCCAGTATCTGGAAAACTCTGAATCAGAATGTCAAGTATTCGATAAATACTAAGCTGAAATCTGGTACTTTGATAACAGCAGCTGTGCAATATGAATCAATAGCGAATTCACGAGTCTGAGGTGGAATAGCGATACCAGCTGGACCTCCAGTCAATCCGAAAGTAAAATAACCAAGATCGTATTCACGAAGCTGCTTGCCAATGTAAAACCGGAGGCCTGTTGTGTCACGACGATCTAGATTCAAATTGAGTATCGGAATAGTTTTTAGCAATTTGTGACAAAATTAAATATTTCTCACCATACTCTAATCTTGGATTATCATAATGTATTTGCAGCATGAAATATTTAATATCCGATTCACCACCGATGGGATATCCAGCTACTTCAGGAAATTCTATGATCTAATTAATTAAGTGAAATAGTATTGAGACGATAAAGTGTACTGCGTCTATTTGATTCCTTACTTTATCGCCACCGACTGCCCATGCAGTGGCAATATTTGCCATGCATGGAGAGAGTTGTCCAAATAGTTCATCACATAATCCATCTGGTAGATTGTCATCGTCGAATCGGGTTGTTGGGCTGCATTCGTGCAAGAGAATATGATGAAGAAGATCTCGATTTGCTGGCTCAATTAGTACTTTACGCTACAACACATGAATTAATTTGTACATGAAAATTTAAACGTATCAATTACTGACGGCAATGACATGCTGTTTTGTCAGATACTTGGTAGGCGCTTTGAACACTTTGCAATAGTAGGTTGTATCATTTGGTGGCACAACATACTTGAATAAAATGAAAAAGAATATTAGTAAACAAAAACGATAAAGTTATATTAAAGCAACAAACGTTATTTAAACGAAATTCAAATGTGTTGAGTCCGATGAATTTTTCTTCATCTGGTGGATTGGCATATGATCGCAGTGGTAAGATACGTGATCCACGACGATTTTCATGATAAGATATATCACCAGTTGATTCATTTGGTTCTGGATCAGTCAGGCCGTAAGCGAAGATAAGATTATTGGTTCCTGACTAGAAATGTAAAGAATCACGCATTGTTTGCAGTGCATATGTACTATTTTATTGTAAAACTCAAGTAACACAACATCGTTCTGTACGAAGTAAAAGCAGCGACACAATTTACACTTAATATATACTTTATTTCATCTCAGGTCCATGAGAAGAGTATTAGATCGAAGTTGGAGCATTTCCGAGCAACATTGATGAATGTTGTGCTTCAAATATCTTGAGGTTTCCATCGATGAGTTCAATCTAATACTAGACAGCAGATTTCTCGAATCGCATTAATACTTGTTTCTACTAAACTTTTGAAATAGATGAGCAAATTACAATCTGCTACCTTTATTCGAAAATCCATCGGGTCGCAAGTGTCAAGTAAACGTTCGAATTGGATTGCTGTCCATCCGTCCTGTTCACGACCATTGAGAACAATCCAATCGATTGTTGTATTGCCAATGATCGGTTTTGCAGTATTAAACGCATGTCGGTCCTAACCAATATTCTATTCATTTGATGCATCTCTGAATTATATTTCTAGATACCTGTAGATGAACTTGACCTGTATGATCAACCCATCCGACACCGATATCGGCACCTTTCATGCCACCAGCTGAAATTATCTAGTTGTTCTCTGAGATATTGTTCCCAATGCTGAATACAAATTTACCGGGACTGATGCCTAGTGCAATCCAACCGGTAGTTTTGATATGCATTTCAAATATGATCTTTGTCTCAGCATCATTCACAGACCACCAAAGACCTGCTACAAGAGCTTGTAATTCAATAGTGTTTGTAGGTTGCAAACGTAGGAAGTGGACTCGAAATACTGTTACATCGTCTGGTTGACAGCAACAATAATATTGTAGAGGCTATATAGCTCAGCAACATGATGAAAATCTACAGAAAATAAATAGAATATGTTGCTAATACGATACACGATAAACAATATTCTTATTCGATGCAACAGCATTATTGTCTTATATGTTGAAAGTGAATGTTTTTCTCCTATACATCTGATCGTTACACATGCAAATAAAAAATACTTTTCAAATAAGTACAAGTATATGATATTTGTGTTCATATTTTACTTCTGACGTGATTAGATTGTTAAATATCAAGCATTAGCTCTGCCTGAATCACTCATAAGGTCATGCATTATACGGCGATAAGACAACGAAAGGACGAAATCCTTGTCATTTCCAAGATTCATAGATCTAGTGAAATGTGCTTATTTCATAATAAGAGCTATGAGTAGGCAATTTCCAAGGTATTAGACAGTGTCTTGCCATCAGAATCATGTAACACTCGATAACTTTTATTGGAGGGATCTCTAGCTAGATCAAACGAACTTTAAACACATAATCCAACCACGAACAATACTAGAAGTTTTTAGAAATCAGTTACTTTTACTTTTCAAATGTAATTAAGTAAATACCAACACTAGTACTAATATACTTGTATGTCGCTGTTGATTGTTCATAATGCTTTTTTAGTCATGATCATATATCTACATGCTTATTTTATGAAATATTTCTGTGAAAGTTTTATTTTAGTTTGAAGTTTGTCGCTTTTAGAGCTTCTAGCTTTGTTAAAAATTCACTTTAATGAACTCTATAGATAGTATTATTTAGATATTGAACGAAAGTATCGTAGAATAAATGATAATCCTGTTAAACAGATTTCATTAAGAAAGAAAATATCAGTCCAAAACTAACAAAATAACTTTTGTCTTACATTATACAATTACATGAATTAAAAACAAAGATAACAGAGACCAAAATTTATGCAAAATAAAAAAGCAGCATGTGAAAGTAAATGTTGAATCACTTTTACGAACATTCAATTCATAAATATTTGTTTTCATGCATGTTCATCTCGTCATTTACACATAGAATAGTCATGCAAGAAAACCGGCAGTTCAATCATTTGAACTGAGCAACATATTTAAGAGTTTTTTTTTAATATAAACGATGTACATAAAAATAAACTTGGGAAAAATCAACAAAACTGAAGAAGTTCTAGCAGAGTGCAAAAAACAGAATTGAACATAGGGGGATGTGTGAAGAGCATCTTCAATATTTGAAGTATCTTTCAAAATAAATTGTGAGCTAAACGTTCAATGGATAACAAGAGCACAGCAAAATTGAACTCCGTGGATGCAATAACGGCTCTAAAGAAATTCGAATGATGTTCATGTAAAATCGCGCGAAATTTTCATCGCTATATGTCGAAAAATTCGAAATCCCATCTTTTGAACACTTGAGTCTTATGATGGTTCGATTAAAAATGTTTCAGTTCTGTTACTGTTTCTTCACGTCTACATAATAAAATAGAATCATTTGTAGATGATGACGAAGAAGAACATAATTATTTATTTTTATACTAAAATATAACACTGACCGTTAACTTTTGTCTTCCATTCCTTAGCCCAATCAATTTGATTTTTTTTCTGTTCATTTGATTTCAAAAGAAAATAGACATGATGAGTTGCATGAAATAGTAAAAATATCTTTTCATAGCTCTATCTATTCTACATTTTAAGATACTCGATACCACTTGCAAGTTTTAACAGGTTCATAACCAATAAAGAAGGCAACGATGAATCAAAACGTGTACTCTTTTATACTTTATTGGTTTCAATAAAATTTTACTAAAATTGTGACTTCTTATTCTTAGAATCCCTAGGATACAAGTAGAGATTCTCAGGATTATTAATACAGAGAGTTTTGACTGCATGCATATCATGAATAAATAGTTTTTTTTTATTAGAGAGATCAGCAAAGTGCAAAAATGTAAGGTATTGCAAATCTAAATACAAGTGTATATACTGGATACATAACTGCCATAGTGTAAGTTTTCAGTAGACTCCTATTTAGTATCTTTATCTAAACCTGCGTAATAAGCAATACAGAAGTCATCAAGAACATCAAAGTAGTGTTATAATTTTTGTTGAAGACAGATTTATTCAAAATGAATGAGTAAAATTAAATTTCTTTATTGTCTTCTTGTCGTTGGTCGTTAGGATTTCGATTTGAGACTTGTGTAAACGATAATCTAACATTCTAGTGATTATTTCTTCTTGAAAATTCGGTAGTCTTATGATTGAAATTGTTCAGTTCAGTATTGATGTTATCAATTAGTTTATCTCCTTGATGAGTATGATCTTATTTAGCTGTTGTGAACACTGAAAGAATAAATTACAAAGTGCTATTCATGACTAACAATTGTATTTTAAGAAAACGTGAACGATTTCGGTACGTATTGGTTTTTAATTTCAGCATCAATGTTTTTAGCAGAACTAATTACAATCTTTTGTAGTGTTAGTGCGTTGCCCATACAACTAGGTTATACATGCACTGAAGTTAAACAGCTAAGTACACGTGTTTTTAGTATGAGTATTTTTGTACTGTTCCGGCCTCTGTTCGAGAGAGGATTAAGCCATACATAGTTCTTGGTCTTCTTGACACTCGCACTCCCATAATTCTTTTTCATGATGACTCTAGTTCATACAAATCCACATTCAACTGCACCTTTTCGAATTCAGAAGAATTATTCTTAAATTCGTCTGTCAACATCTAACAAAATCCAGTTAAAGAAGTAAAACAATAATAGATTGTTTTCGCCATGTATCATTAGTTCTTCGACTAGACCTTACTGATTAAATCATTTCAAAATAGGTACTTGCCATGATCATGAATTCTGCTTTTGTCAACTTTATATTAAGATATTAATATATTCTATTTTTTTTATGCTTGCTACTATCATGCAATGCTTACTGAATAATGTTTAAATATGATTTGCATACAAACGATGTAGTTGTTAAAAATTTTGATTTTCTTTTATTTTCAATATCAATTTTTAGTGAATTCGGCTCTTATCTTAATATATTTTTCATCGATCAAATTGTTGTTGGTAACAAATGTTTTTGATCAGTTGATATTTATGAACGAAATCGAAACCGTCCCACGTCAATTAATGTATAATATTTTGTTGTACAGTAGTAAAAAATAAGGAAAAAATTGTAATTTTAAAAGCCATTGTTCTGAACATAGGATTCTTTTCGAGAACGTCGGCAACTTAGTCCGCGACAAAATGACACGAGCATTGATATGAACCCCATAAGAAAACCACCGGTTGCACCGACCGCTAACCACATGGGCCATTGGAACATCGACTTGTTAACTGTTTGACTGATTGCAGTCATTTCTACTATAATTAAAATCCAAACAGTAGCCGATGCACAAACTGAAAAACTAAGTATATTATTTAAACAAAATATTATTTCAAAATATTCTCACAAGTAATGAGCTCTGCAACACAAATGCTAATTAAAAAGCATTGAGTACAAAGATCTCTCTTGCGACGATTGAAATAAATGCCAGATAACCATAAAATAATAATACTAAGACAAGCACAACCAATAGAAATCGATGCTGATGAAATTCCATAGTCTACAATAAATGATCGATGAAATAAAAATAATAACATTCAAAGCATCCCTTACAATACTTCCATGTGTTGGCCATTACATTAGATGGATCTGTATCGATTATTGATAAACATCGTGTTGTTTGATCAATACTGGTAGACGATTGAAGATAACATACATAAAAAATGCTCCGTTGAACGGTTGTAGTGCCTGTTGATCCAACTACATTAAATGTTGCCCAATATCGAGTTAAAATAGCAATTAGAAAAGCAAAACTAGCTCCTACATGCCACGTGAAACCAACAAGAAAAAGCATAATTAACTTGAATCTATATGAACAAGAAACATTCAGAAACCTATTGTCTTTTACTATTTTGAACTAGTGCAAAAATAATGTGAACAAAATTTTTATATCTTCCTCTTTGTCATCTGCTCGAGAAACATAATGTCATTTACTACGTAGTAGATTGGACTCTCACTTTCTCTGTTATATTTCTAATTCACTTCGACTGATTTATGTAAATAGTTATGTCAGTGTATGTGGAAGAAAGAGGGAGAAAATTGTCGTAGCTATAACTACATTTTGTCATTAGAAATAAAACAGAAGTGCCATAAGATTTTCACTTGATGATCGACCTTGATAGATGATTGTTGAACAATTTAGAGTCACGTTCAATCAATCAACTACTTCTTTTCTAGCTGTTACGAATGCAGATGATGAATGGTTACTTTAGATTCATAAAAGAAATATTTTTTCAATAGATGAAATACAGATAGAAATGAAGAACTGATATTTTCATCATCCGATGAGAAAACATTCGAGTGTCATAAAAGTAACTTCAAATAGATTGATCACTAATGAACGAATCACTCGAATTCAGAAGTTTAGTAGACTCATAAAAAGTGAAAAAAAAAGGTTGTTTTTTTTCTCGATCTATGAAGGGTAAAAATCTACCACTGATGCACCAGAACATAAAGAGTTCATACTGAGCTGTACTGTACGTCTCACGTGTTAGGAGTACGAAATGTCATTGGCGGTACAACACGAGGGTTCTTAAACGAGTTTCGAGAAAATATTGAACTCTGTTGATTGTGTTTGATGTGCACGTGAAACTTTTAGAAAGATTTTCAAAATTATCGTAATTTAACTATGGTATGAAATAATGATTTTTTTTTCCTTGTAGCTAAATATCAATAGTCTCGAGAATTCGACACGAGTCTACATATTCGAAAGTAAGCGATGAAAAATTATTTCAATAGAAAATAATCATTCTTTCTATACGGCATATTTTATTCGTAAGACAAGTGTTTATTCTAATGAGATCGAATTACGGAAGAGACTAGATGTATATAACATTGACAATTTATGATTTGATGGATAATGAAATGATTCGTTCATACATATTTGAACATCTTCAAATGCAATACGAGCGTATCTTTTAAAGATATTGAAGAAGTTAATTTTGAATTAAACTACCCGAATCAAAAGTTTGATGATAATTTTGTATGACAAACTTTCTTATGTTAACTTAGAAAGTTTCTAAAACAGAAAACATAGGGAGAATGTCAAGTTTTAGAAATTTTCATATTCACTAGTACACGAGAATCGTGAGTTTTATTTTTATAAAGATTGGCTATTCAAGGTTTATTAGCATTTGACTATTTATGTTCGGCAAATTTTGGTAGAAAAGATTGATTTCTTTTCGAATTTTTTTATGGACAAGTGACCTTCTAAATCAAATAAGATGTCGCCGTCGTTTTGAGAGACATCTCAGATGGCTCTTGAGACTCGTACCGAATATGCGATACAATTGCACTTCCTCTTTTAAACAATGCCAACTCCATATCTCTATCTAGTTCCTATCAACCATCATCACCGGCAAACACTCATTCTTCATTCAATTTCAACTTAGTCAAAGTGATGTCGATAACAAATATGAACTTCTTTTTTTTTATCGTGTGCAACTTACTCGGATGCAATTTTTTATGTGCAATTTTCGGGATCTCTAACAAACAGTACTTATTAGTCTTCAACAGCTACTCGAGAGAATAAAAATGAATGATTGATTGGTTAGAGAAAGAACGAAAATTTAAAAAAAACAGACGAGCATGACTTACTATTAGAGGAGAGCAAGTGAGAAAAAAAAAACAACGAAACATAAAGTAAAATATCATGAATTCTTTGTTTTAGAGTGCCCATAGAGATTATAATGCATGGGTATGTTTTGAATTTGATAATGACTTTTTTTCTTTGCGTTGTACATACTTCAAAATGAATCAATTCGTAATAATTCAAATTTGAGAATGCACGTGTTCCATCGATAGAAGAAACTTTTTTCTTCATATATGAATAAAATATTGAATTATTTTCTTTCGTTGTTGCAAGTAACAGTAAAAAGTATTTTTTTTTCGATTTATTAACAATCATCGTTTCTTCTAATAATAAAAGAAAAACAAAAATGCAATTTCACTCTAAAGAAAAGTCCAATCTTGCTTTCAATCATACACTTCAAGTCTTCACACTGTTCAAATGTAGTAAAGAAGATGTTTCATATCAAATCTATTCTATATTTTGATAAATTTTGTGGTATGTAGAGGATATGAAGTCAATCGTTGAACAGAAAACTGCAAAGCCAACAGATTGAATTGCTCGTTCTTCTCAACAGACGGATTCGTCTGTTTTCTGAGGTCATAAAAACATCAGCAATCTAATTTACAATAAAGGAGCTGATTTCGTAAAAATATTACTTGATCGAATCCAGAGAAAAGTCTCTTAAACGATACCTCTGGGCAATTTCTTTGTTTCTTTTTGTCTCATGTATGGAAAATAATTGTCAAAACAGGATAAAAAAAAACGAAAGAATTCAGTTTCTAATGTCTTGAAATAATATGAATCATGTGTTTGTTGTTCGTTGGTATGATTAAATTCAATATCTTGACTATTGTTTTTCGTTGATCGTTGTTGTATTAATATTATTTTGAATAAATGATATACATGACAAGATGTCCTCGAAGGATTTTTAGTTAAAAAAGCTAAATTCGATATACCTGCCAGCAATATTCTTGTTGATCATGTATATTCGCTCAGAAAAAGAAGAACAAATTACTTTTGAGGAACAAAAATGATTTCCTACATAGTAAGAAATTTGAAAAGAGTTTGTTTACGTGATGAAGACCATGAAAAAGAATTTAAACCTTTGCTGTGTAATCAAAACATTTTTCAGATTTAATGAAAAATCTATGCCATCGTGAAAATCATTTTGAGATCAACTCGATTTCCTGGGGAAAAGTTTCGAATTCGTTGTTTAAATAGTTCTATATAATTCATATTTTTCAGAGCAGCAACGAAGTTCTAGGTATTCTTGCATTGAGTAAACAATTAAATGGAATAAAAATGTCCTTAAAAACTACTGTACACTTAAATTACGATAGGTTCACAAACACTTTATTTTATCTTGTTTTACTTTCAGACTCTACAAGTTATCATTTGATCCCTTGACTACCATCAGCCGTCCTGCGCTTTTTCTCTGTATCGCCCTCCTAGTTCTTTTACCTCTTAGACCATCTTTAATTCTTTAAAATGACAAAAGGAATTAAATGGACTGAGGGAACTGAAAGGACTAAATAATAACTTTGAGGATCTAATAGTAAAACGGGATCAATTTATATATTCGTAAGTGTCTCAACCCATTCTAGAAAATTTAACATTTCGATATACTTCATGTACTTCCCTATATTTCAAAAATACTCAGAAGTACATAGGAAAACTGACATATTCTGTTCCCTTTGTACTGCAGATGACGCGTTTTTTCGTTAATTCTAGCTTTTCCTAGTTTATCATCGTGTGAATCATAAATTTTTCGTTGTGTACTCACTTACAACATGAAAGTATACATACGTTGAAAATCTCGAAAAATCTAAGAGCAAGGCGAAAAATAATTCATCAATTCCAAAGATATATATATAGGGTTTAATGAAAGAATAAAATACATTATTATTTTGCAATCGAGAAAGATATATACTGGATATGACATCCCATATGATTCACAGCCTGCCTTTCGGTTGTTAAGATTGCCCAACAACGTTGATGAAAGGATTGGACAATCGCGTTCTATCATTGAATGGGGTGCTGGAATAACAGGCGTTCTTGCTGTGGTGATCAGTACTGTGATGTTTTCAAGAATCATTTGGCGATGATAATGCTAACCGAACGGAAGATAAACAGGTGGGATTCGATGCGAGGCTCATGCAATTCAATAATAGAATAGTGCTAGAAATGAGAGAGAGAGAGAGAGAGAGTCCTCCGCATGAATTCAACAATATCACTGAGAATGAAGGAAATGTGTTGGCTGGTGCTTATTACTTGCAACACAATTATAAGCAATTTTGCAAGCTGTGCATACAATTCGGATTCATTAGGCGTTGAAACGGCGCGCATAGTATCAATATTGATATATTCTATGATTTGTTGGTATTCTAACACAAATAACATTGTTATCATTGTGTGCTGGATTAATAGTTTGACTCAGATTATTCTTTTAAGAATAGATTCATTGTGACGGAATTCAAATCTTTCTAAAACGAAATTGTATAATCACGTGCGATTTAGTATTGAGAAAACTCGGATTAAACATAATTTTTCCTAACGTAATGCAGATCCATCGCTATCATTGACTGCAGATGTCTCTAGTGTATCAACAGATTCGACAACGAAGAAAACGTAGGAAATTATTTTCTCAGATCGACTGACATTGTTTTCGAGAAACATCAAAAGTTTCGTTTTTTTTTCTGTTAGCTAATTATTTTTAATGCAAACGTTGCTAAGCAATACTTCGTAGTAAGAATTTTACTATGAATAGAAATGATCATAGATCAGATTAGGTCGTGTAAGAATAGTTAACGTTTCCAAGACAAGGACATCACGGAAAACAAATTTATTCAATTATTTTAATTTTATTTTGGATACATCGTATGCATGTAAATTCCGACCATTCACATGTTGAATATTGTCGATCAATCGATAGATATTTCAAGAAATTAACTCAATCGAAAGGTAACAAAGTGTGAAACGTTTAAAATCGAGTTCGGAATACATGTGTTTGCGCTAGATAAATGATAGCTAGTCTATCATATCAATTTTAGCTGTTGAAAATATTTGATAGTCGACTAGAATAAATATGTAGTTTGACAGAAGTCAACAAAAAATATTATTTGAATTGTCATGATTCGTTGCAACAATTCTTTACAATTACAAGAAAGTCAGATTTCATTGATTCAGCAGGCACTTATAACCGTAAGGTGCTTCTCATGGCTTCCATTATGATCGAATGTGCGTCAATCGTGCTGACAATTCTTTTGCGAATGTTATCATGGCTCGATCCGGTTACTGAATCTACCCAATATAAATTTTTGGCATGTTTTTCTCGGTTAAAATTTGTTTTAATGATTGAGTTCTCTTATACTTCAACGTATAACTTCTTTAAAACATAATGTTTTCGTCCGTCAATCATTAGTCAATGTTTTCGTCCGTCAATCATTAGTCAATGTTTCAGTGTTTACTGTAGAGATTTAAGACTATTTTATGCTAATCATCTGTCAAAAAGGAATTGTCATAGTGATTAATTGAAAACTATGAACTATTGGAGACATCATTGACTTGATCCTTACACGATGAGAACAAGAAAGGATGACCTATGCTAGCCTACCAATCAATTAGATTCTGTGGAACACTTTGGTGTGATACCACTCTAAAACTATAATTATCATCAATTGTATTTCTAAAAAGTATAAACTACCAGTCATCCGAATAGAATCTAACTTTTAATATATCGTTGGTCCCTTTTAAAGCGATGAAAAAAAAAACTTCTGAAAATAATTCATTCGATTGAATTCATTTTTGATATTGTACAGGGATGTTTCGAATGATAAACTATTGGTAGTTAACGAACGGTTTATTCATAGGAAACTCTTTTCCATGAGCCATTGAAGATTTTACGAAAATTTTCTAACACAGAAAATTGGTTCTACTATATATATATTGCACTTTCATAAACTCCCAAAGGGTTTATTATTCTGCCCCGATTTTCTCTACAGTGTAGGTAATGAACCTGATTTCTTGATGGCGTCATCTAAGAGATCGCTCATAAGTTACTCATGTGATCTGCATACAAACAATGCATTATTATTTCAATAACAAGGCCACATAAAATCAACAGATAATGACTTGATTAAAGATATGCCTCTGGTCGATGGGCGATTCTTTGCACATATAAATCTGAACAATGTACACGCAAACAATAGACATCAATCTACTCGTAGTTTGAAGCATCGGTCATGAAAATGAAACATTTCACTGTGGTAAATCATCCTTTTGTTAAAGAAATACGTTGATCTTACTATTACATCGTAATTTAGATGTGACCATCCACATGTAATGTTATTGGAAAACTTTTCGATGCAATAAAAGTGGAATGTTACACATTTTTGTTCAAAACAGATTTGCTTTGGTACGAAACCTGTATTAGCAATCAAATTTTTTTTATAGGCATCATCCGATAACACGAAAATGCGATGTTGTTTTTTTCTCACAATTCTTTTATTTTGATTCTCATTATTGTGACTTTTCTGCTTGTATACAAAGTAAATAAATTTTGCGATTGATTTGAAGAAAAAAAAAAGAAACAATGAAACGACTCACATGATTATTACTCATCAATTTATTGTAGCATTTTCCTATGGCAAATGCGACTCGAAATAAACGACGATCAAAATTAGTTACACCATCGAATGGAACATTCTCGAATTGTGTTCAAGATCATTTATTTATTCAACCATTACGAGGACCCCTTGAAATATTTAAACCCGTTGTTTATTTGGATGAACAGGGCCGTAAACATGGCCGTGTTAGTGACCATTTATTGCAAAGACAAATTGAAAACGATCGACAAAAATTGAAGAAGCAACATACACCAAAAGTATCGACGTCGTCAAGCTTATATGGTATACGAAATCCGAACATAGCTGCTCTAATAAAAGATGTTCCTGTGGAAAAAACGAGTGAAGAAAATGAGGAAGAAGAAGACGATCAAATGCGAGCTGACGAGGAAATCAAATATATTGAATATAAAAAATCTTCCAAACCAGCTACATCAAAAACAGCTAATAGACAAATTTCGTCAGTTAGTGGAAAACAGTCTGTCAAATTCGATACAACGCCATCTGTTAATTTGGCACGACTTGTCGACAGTCATCTAACTGAATTAGATGATATTGATAATGTTGATGAGGATGATAGTGACAGTGAAAACGATGAAGATCTCGAATCAATGAAACATGCGGTAGGTTATCGAAAAACGAGAAAATTTGTTTTTTAAACTTTTCATGTTAAAGAGTGAGCCTGATTCAAATTCTCGTGGTCAAATTGATAAATCGATCTGTGGTTATTCTGGAACACTTTCAACATCGAAAGATAATGATGAAGTGCCAATAACGAATTCATCGATCGATTATAATCGACAATCACAAGATATGTATATGCCACCAAGTGTCGAAGATGTAAATGATGACGTAGAACAAGACGATGATGAACAAGTTGCATCGGGTAATGAATCCTACGGACCTGAAATAGTTGCACAACAAAAAACAACATCTAGTCCTAGTGAGAAAACTGAAGAACGTAAAAAATCATCGTCTTCATCTCGTCCAAAAACTGCTCATTCAACACAATCTCGTACTGATGATAAGTCAACGCATGATAATGAGGAGCACACTTTTTTTCGTCCTACTTCATCTTCATCATCAACAGCATCAGATGACACATCAGCTTTGCTACGTAGTGATAATGATAGATCGACAACTGCATCCGATGATGAATTATCTGAAGAACAAGAAGTAACACCGACTGAAAGACAAACGCCAATCAAAATAGAGCATACGAATTCGAATGCAAGTGAAACAGTGAATATTGTCGAAGAAGAACAAACATCAATTAAAAGTGCACAAGCAGTAAAACCGACACCAGTTAAAGGCGAATATGATGTCAGTCAAGTTATTCAACTTAAAGAATCATTTCAACCGATTATTAACGAAGCAGCTTCATATGGACATCTTGACATAGTTCGAAAATTAATTGAGGTTGTAAAATTGAATTCAATCTTGTCCAGTTTTTTTTAAAACATCTCAAGTCATCCTATCTATTTCTAGTGTGGTCAAAGTGTACATACACAAAATATGTTAGAACGTACACCATTACATGAAGCATGTGTTAGTGGTAATGGACAACTTGTTGCCGAACTTTTAAACAATGGAGCATTGATTGATCAAAAAGATTCTCAAGGCATGACTCCTCTTCATGTTGCTGCTAGTCATGGCACAATTAAATGCATTCGAGTACTCTGTGAAAAAGGTAAACAAAAGAATTTATACGATATTGTTGAAAATGCAATCGATTTGTTCATGGAGACACAAAACACAAGGATAAAATACAAAAATTACAAGTCATTTAATACTTTACTATCGAATAATATTTCATATTATTAAATCTCAATTTTTTCTCATGAATGAATAGCTTTTTTTCAAGAGAATATATTTCTTAGAGACTTATTGAATAGTATTATTTTAGGAAATTTATATTATAAAATAACTTTGAATCAAGATTTATTTTGCAAATAAATTACAAATTCTTTCAAGTACATGCAGAACACAAATCTCTAAAATCTTGCATCAGATTACATATTGGAATGGTGTCAATCGATAGGTAGTTGAGTCATCCACATTGATTAATCCATCAGCTTACTCTTCTAGATGCTTGTCTGCTAGAAATATTCTTTTTGTGATCTCGCAATGATTCACTCCGAGTTTTGATTTATCTACTTTCAAATAGCACTCGAAATCTTTTTAACTACATCTTTTCCCTAGGATGTAAAATAAATGCACAGGATAATTTTGGTCAAACAGCTGCTCATTATAGTGCAATGCATAATCATGCTGATAGCTTAATGTATCTTGTTAATGCACATCATATTGATTTATCAATCACTAATAATGAATCAAAATTAGCTATTCATTATGCTGCTAAACATGGTTCAAATAATGTTTTAACATTTTTCTTTCAATCAAATTTAACAATCTATGCAATAGATTCTCATGGAAATACAATAGCTCATGAGGCAAGTGAATATAATCAATTGGATTCGATTAAATTAATATGGAAAATGAATCGAAATTTAATTAAAAAGAAAAATCAATTTGGACGTACATCCATTCATACGGTGAGATACATCGATTTGGTTTCTTGTTCATTCTCAGTTATTTAGTTCTTTTTTTAGGCGGCTCTGTTTGGATCAACTCGAGTATTACATTTTTTACTTGAATTAAAATTTATTGATATTGATCAAACAGATAGTAAGTGTTTTCCGTATGCTAGAACTGCATGATAATAATGAGTTTGTATTTCTATTTTTGTTTACATACATATTAGTAATTCTAAGCTGAATTTAGCGAGACCATCGCTGTTGATATCGAAGAACAATTTGTGATAGTGAATTGATATATTCTAATTTATACTTTTAGTCTAAATAAAAATAGAATTCTTGTTATAATATGTTTAAAATCAAAGTTTTTCTGTCGCTACTTTTAATCGATAGTAGATTCATTTCGAACGTGAAACTGCTCTGTTTTGTATAACATTATCTTATGGGATATTAATACAATATTTAGAAAGTATTGAAAATATATAAAGCGTTAATAACATTTCATTATCAACTATAAACATAATAATGATGAATGAAATATATATATGTATAGTTATCAAATTAATCAAGATAGATTTTATGGACAATTTTTGTTTGTCATTTCCGAGTTTAATTAGAAAATACGGAAGTGCACTTTACAAATGAATGAGCATGAATATTAATATTTTTAGAATAGATGTGTATTGATTATGATGTGATAGAAAACGAATTCTATCTGTAAAATACTTCATATACATATTTTTCATATATGAAAATAAACAGAAATCATTCTATTTCAATCGAACTATTTATCATTTTGCTATTGATATGTTCGATTCTGTATATGTGTTTTACCTTGAAATTAGATGATGGTTATACCATGGCTCATTTAGCAGCTAGTCGAGGACATGGTGAATGCTTTTCATGTTTAATCCATCATGATGCTCAACTTGACATGTACACATTTCATCGAAATGAATCCGTTATCGATATTGGTAAACGTAGTGGTAAATATGGTCGACTTGAACAAGCTCGTAAGTTAGTTTACATTCAAAAGTAAAATAAGATCCCATAGTGTTACGATAGGTTCTGGTAAAATTTGTTGTTCATATTGTGAAGAAAAATTAGCGAAAGAAAACTACAATAAAGAACATTCACGTAATGTTGTCGAACAATTTATTCATGCTCAAATACAACGTGGTTATAATTTAAATGTACCTGCAAATCGTTCGTCGACCAATTTAAGGTTTGTCATAAAATGAATCGTAATTATTTACTTCATGATTTCTTGTTCTTTTTAAAACAGTCAACGAAGTCGTCCAATGATATAATTCAAAAAACCAAAAACAAACATTCGGAACATTTTATTTCGCTTTCATTGATATAATGTCATATCTTTTTTCTTCATCATACAATGTATTATTTTCTATTGCTCTCTTATTTGTCATGATTTCTGTTTTTTACTCATCACAGGAATGAAATTTATTAACGGACGCGCAAGTTTATGTTAACGTTCTTCAGAACAAAGAAAAGTAATTGATGCGTAACACACTTATGTAATCATTCATGTATTTTTTTTCCTCTTAATATAGATCCTTCTCTTTTTTTTTTCTCATTCATTCTATGCTCCTTTTGACTTCTATTACTTTTTATTTATTTTTCTCGCAAATAAATTGTTCGTTCTCATTTTTCTGACAAAGCACGTTCATGCGCATGAATGATTATACAATATAATAGAGTTTTCTACAACCAGCCCTTTGTATGTCCACGTTGTCTGGCATTAGAGTCACATAATACTATAAACTAGCTAGTGTTATACTTACACGAGCTACTTACTGATGTAAGTTTCTTTTTTCTCACGTACAGGCTTTGATGAATGCCGATGTATCATGATGAGGAATACTGAAAGAAAAAATATTTCAAGTGCTTGATCATACGAGTCTAAAGTTTGTAAACTATGTTAATGTTCTTCTTTTCGTTTTTGAAAGCTTAACGGTGAATCGTATTTGTCATTCTCATCATAGAAATACATGTCGTTATCAGTATCGCTTACATTCAAAGAACAGATTCGTGTTGTATCAGGTAGTGCAACTAATATCTTGTCTTCAATTTGTATTATATTTCTTAATAAATATATTTTTTCACAATGTCAAATAAAAACCATGACGTTAACCGCTATACAAATGGTATTTACATCATTTGGCTTATTTATTTGTTTACAAATGAAAACATTTATTCGTAAAAGTGTTCCACTACGTAAAATATTACCATTAGCAATATCATTCTGCTCGTTTGTTGTTTTCACTAATCTATCATTAGAATATAATACAATAGGTACATATCAATTATTTAAAGTTTTAACAACACCCGTTGTTGCACTTATATCATGGCAATATTATAAATCGAAATTTTCGAGAATGGTTGTATTAACACTAATACCAGTCTTTATTGGTGTATGTACACATTCAGTCAATGACATCAAACTAACATTATTTGGTACCATGATAGCATCGATCGGTATTATATCTGCATCACTTTATCAAGTGTGGATTGGTGAACATTTAAAAGAATTAGAAATGAATTCTCAACAATTACTTTTTTATCAAGCACCTTTATCAGCTATTTTACTTGTACCTTTTATTTTATTGATGGAAAGCTTTCCTTCGTACGGTTCGTATGAAGAAAAACAAGCAGCATTAACTGCTATAGTAGCTTCGGGTATCGTAGCTTTCATTGTTAATTTATCTGTTTATTGGGTTATTAAACATACGTATGTACACATAATACTCTATGATGAACTAGTATATATGCATATATTTTTCATAATAGATCTGCATTGACATATAACATGATAGGTCACATGAAAACAGTTTCAATAATTGGCGGTGGTTTTCTGTTCTTTAGTGATAATCTTAATTTTAAACAGTTTATCGGGATTCTGCTTACATTATTTGGTCTGTTTTCTTACACATTCGTTAAAATGAGTGAACAAAATCAATTACCATGCCAACGTTGTAATAAGAATTCAGTTACAAGGATAGTTTGAAAATAAATGAATTTTCAATTTTTTATCCTGAATTAATACGTAAAATATTGCCTTATCAAATAAATATACGAACGATAATACCTGTTTTAAGTTAATCTATTGGTTAATTCTTGTGTTACTTCATATGATCGAGTAAACTGTTTTCATCGCTTGAATAATTCGAAAAAGGTTAACGTCAAGTTTTATTTTTGCATCGGTTATGTCAGATTAGTGTGTTTTAAATCTCTCTGTGATGCATTGTGACTATCGACAGTGATGTGTAAGAGCGAGTGTTTATGCTTCTTTTGATATTTGAATTTTCAACAAAAATTAATATCCATTTTATATTAAAGGATGACTGAATAATTTCGAAATCATTTTTGATAGGAACCAGGTAGAGATGTGCAGCATTCATCATGTCAAACAGAAGACATGAACTGACTTGTAACTTAAATATTAACTTTTTCTTATGTGCTTCGCAAGTTTCTTAAAAAAAGAAAATACAATTCAATGTAAAAAAATTTTGGAATTTTAATAATTCGTTCGTGCATCAAAATAAATGCACTCACGGTAAATTTTTCTTTGAAATCTAATGTAGCGCTTCAATTTGTTAAAAGCATCACCAACTGGTTGCTTGCTAGGAAAATTTTCAGAAACTTCTCATATTGAACGTTCGATGCAAATTCTTCTTCTGCTGTTAACTGTGGAAATCGTACATTTCAATCAAAAACTATACTAGTCATATCCACCCTTCTAGTACACTCTAGAATCGGACAGTGTGTCAAGCCGTCCATTTACACGATAACTCTTCACAAATACATTCGATTTGAACCGAATCGTAGCTTTCTGAAAAAACATCGCGTGAAAAATGTCTGACAATACACAACAACTGCATCCAGAAACCAAATGCCTAGACATGTCTTAGATGAAAACTAGTTCTTTGGTTTCCCAAAAAGGTTTACCGGGACACTTCTACCGTGCACACATTCTAGAATGACTGATTTGTCTCATTCAACTTTTGAAGTACACATAACTCTCGGACTTTTAAGTCCGACGTTTTCACATTTATTTTTATTTGAAATGAGTATTAACTTTCGGTGTTTTTTCCATTGAGTGACACTATTCGAGAATCTAGTTGATAGAAGCCTATGCTTCTTAATTCAAACTATAGGATAATTTTATTAATCATGAAGCTTTTCTATAGATTTAAAGTTTAGTTAAAACATTGAAATAGTGGACTCATAAAAAATGTATCGAGTAGAACAACCAAATTTCGATCACATAACTAAAGAAAGGCGGGCTATGTTCTATCATAGATTCTTAACATTCGAATGATTGCCAATATAACTCTAATGTAGAGTATAGCCTACGAAAGAATGACTTATTATGTGGACGATAGAATCAATGATTATCGATCCAATCGACTCGAGCATGCAATCTTCAGTAGATCTATCAGTGAATCGTCTAGAACTTTTTTTAAAAGTTCATATGACATCCTTGGCAAGTCATTTTGTTAGCACGCAAAAGATGTTAGTCGTATATTTACATTCATTCATGGATTTACTCTTAACTTAAAAAGCTAAATATAAGTGATATTTTCACAAAAGCCATTATTTTATTAGTTTTGTTTTTCATGTCAACAAAATTACTACACAAACAACAGAGGAGATAGTTCGATTTACAGAAGTAAATATCAAAATATCACATTGTTTCATTCATAATGCTTGATCTGTTTTGTTCTTCAGTAAGTGCAGCAGCTTCAGCTTGTTTACGACGTTTCTTTTCTTTTTTCTTTCGTTTTCTCTCTTTCAATAAAATTTGTTCACGTTCAACTTCAGCTTCTTGTAAAGCTATTTGCATAACGTCAACATTCTTAGCTGGCAATTCACCACTGTCATAAAATTTTAATCGATCTGAAACTTGTTGTTTTAAATGATCGCCGAAGATAGTCGTAGGAATTTCTTTAAATTGAAAAAAATGATGAAATGAATTTTTCAAAGACGTCAATCCTGTTGAAACATACCGGAGAAACAATCGATTCGTGATGCAATAGCACATTTATTAGCAAGATAACGTGAAATTCGACCTTTATTTTGTGTACTTGCTTTTCCAATATGTGACGAATGAAAGATAAGACCATATTTTGGTGTATTACCTTTCGTTTTCAATGCTCTATATATATTTATGAAAAATGAAATGACTTGATCGAAAAGTGACAAATTCGACGGATAGATTTTATTACCGAAATAGTGCTTTTTCAGCACCTAATATTTGTATTGTTGATGCTGGGTATTTCGCAAGATTGGTTAAACTACCAGCATGTGCAATGAGACGTGCTCCAACCTAGAAAAAGTAAACTCTCGATGATTTTGTATCAATAAAACATCGCTTGTCGGAACCATTTGAAATGATTCTGCTAAGATTTTACTCATGATATACAATAAAAATGTATAGCGAGAATATGCAACGAGTACATGTATCTATGAATATAATTCTAAGCAATACAACTATTGTTTGTCAGTATCAAAATCGAATTCATACGAGAAGTCTCAATGGTCCAGAAGAATCATTCCAACAATTGGATTCATTCACCTGGAGAGCTGAAAATCTTTCGATAGTTAGTATGAATAGAAACGCTTTTTCTAATGAGATCCGATGACATAATGGGTTTACATTTGCATTGAAGATCTGCTGCTTAGCGTAGGTATTTTCTTCTAACAATGAACACACTTGAATTTCTTCAAATTTTTTTCAATGTAGCCGAACAAATACAGAATGTCAAATAATTGACTTTGTGAAACCAATTCGTTTTCTCCTTCGAAAATTTATCGTATGTAATTTGATAAGACGAATGCTTCTCTCTAAAAATCTATGAATATTTGCATTTTATTCTTTAAGAAATGAAATCAAAATGAGTGTGTATTACAAAATAATCTCATGTAAATGATAGTTCAAGTTGCAAGTATGTACTATGATCAGTAAAAACAATTGCTCGATTCAGTTGTACTCTACATGTATCAATTTATCTTCTGAGCAGTGACTTTGTAAACACTTTTGAATATTCCTTTTATTGCTTATCACAGATAGTATGTGCGAAGAAACGTCTTCATTTCTATCCTGTTATTCATACCTGTTCACCAATTAACATAGCTAAATTTGGTGCTACTTGTCCCATTTTACTTTTCAAATACTAGAAATAACGATGAATCAATCATAAGAAAATTGAATGGAAAATGTTTTACTTCTTGTAAACTTTTGCGATATTCGAATAAATGAATAACACGTTTAGCAAACGATTCAATATTGATAAGATCAATCGGTGAAATATCCATACCTAAAAATATTCCAACGAAATCTTAAAAGACACAAAAATAAATTAACAAACCAATAGTCGTTTTCATAGCTTCAAATATCGCTGCCGTTTTTCCACTATCCATGGTGATAGCTTCTAATTCATCTTGACGATCTATAGAAAATTCTTTTCGATTTTTCATTAAATTTACAATGCGTGCATATGTATAATTGTCGGAAACAATTCGAATTAATTCTGGAAAATGATAACCATACCATTCACTGAAAGAAAATAAACGAAATAAATGAATATATTTGAAACTTATCAATGAAATGATAATACCGAATACGCATGGAAAATGTATTGATATCTTTGTCAAGTTGATCAAGCAATGCAATTGATTGTATAATCATATTGTCGACACGATTAACGTTAAACTTAACTTTGGCACGTGAATATGCATGACCTAAACCGAGCTGAGCTTTATTCTGATTTTGATCTGTTAAACCTTTGACCAAATTCGGAAAATGAAGACGAAGACCTTTGAATATAGAACAATAGAAACATATCGATCGAGATTACTTTTTCGTTATTAAATAATACCTCGTAAAAGTTCTGGTACTACTCCCGTATGCTGGCATGTTATTGAAAATAATTCATTTATAGCCGAGGCTATACGTGTGTCAGCGACACCAAGAATCATTTTAGCACGCTTTTTTTCTTTTGGTAAATTCGTATCAAGAAATGCTCGTAGATCATCGTGAACTAATCCTAAAAAGAAAATGTTTCAAAAATGAACATTCAATTATGAAAGAAAAATTGAAGGGAAAGACCGGAATTTCGACCCTGTCTTAAATTGAATTCATTTTACGAATAGATCAAAATTCAAATTTAAAATTCAACTTGTCCTCTACTGATACTTGCTCGACACAATTATAAGAAGGAAATTATACAGTTCTCAATTTTTTTCAGAAGAAATGGTACTACAGCAAAATCGTAGCTGTTAACCTGTTAAATCAGAAACAAGTATTGGAGAGACACGGTGCAGCTCAAGTTTCGTTTTCAAATACCGAAAGAATATCCTTAGTGCATTTTTCATTTGTTTTCAAATACAACGATGGTGTACGGATGTATCTCAATTTGTTCGTCATATTCATGAACAGTTACATTGAATATCATTTAGCAATTCTACAAGCATTGCCATTCAACAAATTTTGTGTGATAAAATGAAGAAAACAAAATTTTTTTATTTTAACCTTCCGATATTGCATTTATGTTATCAAGTGCATTGACACCGGATTGAAATGGATGAAATGCTACAAGCTTGACAACGGTTGCAAATTTTGATAGGTCGATTACACTCGCTTCGACTTGTGGTATATTCATACCGATTTCTTCAAATTCACGAATACGGAATAATGCATAGCCAGATGCATGTTCAAATAATACATACAAATGTGACTGAGAAATATGATAATCATATAAATATAGATAAAATACATAGTATAAAGATAGTTTCTTACCATGAACTTTTATTTCTCTTAATACATAAAACGAAGTTGACAATAATTATAATCAACGGAGAGAAAGCGATGAGAGATGTAGTTTCAAAAGCAGCAAACGAAAACAGTAATACTATTATCTCATTGGCCGATCAATAGAATCCAAAGTAAGGGGGCGCTATGAATCAATGAAATCATATTTCGTCTATGCTCATCAATGAGTATATTGTATGACGAACAATCTAACCGATAATTAAGTTTTGTTGAGAATAAAACAAATGATTTTCTCTCTTTGAGATTTAGATAAAATTCAAATCATGCTATTTGTCTGTTGAACTACTTTGAAATAAAATCTTCTCATATCAAGAATAAATGGATATTCTTGACTATACTTTCCATTCGATTAGCAGTCGTTCTTAGGAATACAGTCGGAAATAGACTGTCAGTTTCACATACATGTTTCTTTGCTCACTCATGATTGACAGTAAAAACGATTTTTTCTCTCATTGGACCTCGTTGCTCTTTACATCGAAACAAAACTTCGAACTAAACAGCAAAAAATAGCGGCGCTATCGTCTGCAGACTACTCGTGATTGCACTGTCTATTGCATTATAGAACAATGAAAGCAACACAATTTAGACGATGATATAAAAATTTCTAGTATTCCAAATAAGAATTAACAACCATCTCTGAAATGAATCCTTTTCAAGTAGATGCCGCCATTCATCATTCTTCTAACGAAACACGACTACGTAATGGTACTAACAACGAACGAATCACTAGAACATCATTTTGTTCTGTTTAGTATCAATTATTTAATTTTCAGTCATTTGTGGCTTCTGACTTTATCTACAGGTTTGTGTTTGTCAACATAACCATCATATCATGACACAACCGGTGGCTACCAGAGTAAGTTTACATTTTGTTTTTGGAACGGTTGTTTCGTACGGAATACTATATTGATGTCTTCAACCTAGACGCCTGCTCATAAGCCGTATCTTGATGCCATTCGAGCTACACTTAAAGCTGCTTTTTGTATTGAAAATTTTGAATCACAAGTTGTTGAGCGGCATAACAAACCTGAGGTTGAAGTCAAGTATGATTTCGAAAAACAACGAAAACGAAACATTGCACGAAAATATCAAAATTTAATTTTTTTTATAGAACTTCAAAACAACTGCTACTTAATCCGGTTGTCATTAGTCGAAATCCAACTGAAAAGATTCTTATCGAAGGTTCAATCAATTCGCTTCGAATCAGTGTGGCTGTTAAACAAGTAAAACTAAACTACACTCATATTTAGTAATCAATGTTTCATGTTCAAACGAATAGGCTGATGATCTTGAAAAAATCTTATGCAAACGTTTGATGCGTTTTATGATGCAACGTGCTGATGATTTCAATATACTTCGTCGAAAACCAATTGAAGTAGTATAAAATATTTACCTATGATGACATGCTTGACAGTTATGTCTTTTTTTTTTGATCTAGGGCTATGATATTAGTTTTTTGATAACAAATTTTCACGCTGAAAAATTGTCCACACATCGATTGGTTGATTTTATAATATATTTTCTTGAAGAAATCGATAAAGAAATCAGTGAAATGAAATTAGCTGTTAGTTCACGTGCACGAATGTGTGCAGAAGAATTCTTGAAAAAATTCAACTGACATTTCTATAACATTCCTTCTAACAAAATAGGTATAGTTTTCATAATGTAAATCTATCTTCAGGAAAACTTATCTCTTCGTTAGTTCGTCTATTTTTTTTTCTTGGATGTATAATGATTATATGCTCGTTAATTTTTCTATTCTTTATGATGATGTTTCTCTTTCATTCTTTGTTATTGATTTAAAAAAAGTAAAACATTGTTCGCATTTAAGATTATTTACTTGATACAATAAAAACAAATGCTGATTTATAAAACACTTGCTGTGATTCATTTTGAAATGCATTATTTTCTTTTTTTCTGTAACATATATTTGAATAAGTGCTAACATTGAAAAGGACTCTCTTTATTTATCAGAAAACCACTATGTTACGAAAAGGATGGTTCACAAAAGCAGAATGAATAATTTATAACAGGGTTACCTTTTTTCGAAAAAAAGATTCGTTTTCCTTGATCAAATTGAATATAACTCACTTCGTATTTGTCAACTTAATTATGATTCTATGCATGTCTAACTACCATGCTGCGGAATCAAAAACAACTATACCGTCATCTTAACAGAATAATCCTGCTGTAATACAACCGACATATTTAGCTAATGATCGATCGTGCCAGTTAAAAGCTAAATATACATATAATATGAAAGCATCTAATGTATTACGTTTATTGTAGTCTTATAAATCTTCAAAAGACATATGTTGTCATGAAAATTACTTTCACTCTATTTGATATTCATGAAAGAAAGAAAAAAACAACCTCATTAATCTTTGTATTAAGTTAGCATGTTGATTAATGTTTGAAAGAAATAACAACGGGTTCAAAGATTCAAAATACAAACTGGCGATCATTCAAGTTATTTTTTTTGTATGAATCAGACAATTTGTAACTGAAGGATTACAATGACAACACCTGCACATGCCATATCCAGATTCTTGCTTTCACTATCTGTTGCTGATATTCTAATTAAAACCAGATAAACATTGATTCGTATCTTAATACTTAACTACGAAACAGAATTTCAGCATGAGGCCTGTCATTAGTTCAATGAGTATAGTGATTTTGAGTATCATCATAAAAAATATTAGAACGTCTTTGTATGATGACTTCCTCGATAGGTAAAGCTTTGAATTCAGTCGTTGAGATCATAGAGCATCTTTGTGTGCACGGACCATGCATCTATTTCAATGTAAACAACCCTTATTGATCAACATTATACATGATAGTTGATGAAAAACACATGCTCTTCGGACGTAACACGACTCACAAGTGTACCCATATTATTAACGAGCATTTCATCAGGTTATTGTATCCATTATAGTGTTCTTCTTTTTTTTCTCTTCGTCTGCACTTCCAGCCCACGCAATCGGTACATTTGTGAACTTCACCCGTCCTTCATAACGCTAGGCGATCGGGAAAGAGTAGAGAAAAATAAAGAACGCAAGTGACGTCATGAATAAACAACTTTCTCCTATATAACTCGCAACTATTCGTTTAGTGCCTTTCATATTTCTTTCTAAGCACTGAATAATCCGATGAAGAGTACACGAATATTGTCTCAAATTTATTATTTGTCTTCACCGACGATAAAAGATTTGAATCAAATGAATTCTATTCAATCACGATGTCTTATACATACATGTTTACCATTGATGCATAACAATCCAACAAGAATGGATTCAGTTGAAGAACATCCTCATATCCGAGCTGTGACTAAAGCGATTAATCAGGATAAAAGTACGTATAAAAAAACTCAGAAGGTGGATGATTAGTCGTTTTGTTATTATAAGAAGAATTATTCAATTGCATGATTGAAAACTTTTCTTTCTGTTTTTTCTCTCATATATTTCAGACCCCGAAGATTATATGATGGAACATGAAATTTATTCAAAAAAAGAACTCAATAGTGTTCAAATAACACACCGAAATTTCGAATCATGGCATGATCGAGTAGCCTATGGAGCTGTTCGAACACTACGTCTTGTTTTCGATGCATGCACGGGTTATTTGCATCCATCGAAACCCGATTCAATCAATGGAAATCATCATTCGTATAAAACTATGAATGAACAACAATGGTTGAGACGTTTCATATTTCTTGAATCGGTTGCTGGTGTACCAGGCATGGTTGGTGGAATGAGTCGTCATATGAAATCACTTCGTAAGTTTTGATTCTATGAATGAAACTGTCTCCTAGTTTCGATATCTTCAAAGGTACCATGCGTCGTGACTATGGATGGATTCACACGCTTCTGTCTGAAGCAGAAAATGAACGTATGCATTTACTTACGTTTTTAGAATTACGACAACCAGGATGGTTATTTCGTAGTTTTGTCCTATTGGGTCAAGGCGCATTTTTCAAGTAAGAATTCATAGGATTTCTCCTAAAAATGAGTACACTTCTGAGTCTGTATTTTTGTTTTTATTTCAGTGCTTTCTTTGTAACTTATCTTCTTTCACCAAGAATATGTCATCGTTTTGTTGGTTTTCTTGAAGAAGAAGCTGTTATTACTTATACACGATGTATTGAAGACTTTGATGCTGGTAAACTTCCTGCATGGTCAAATTTGCCGGCACCAAGAATTGCTAAGACATATTGGAAATTACCGGACAATGCTATGATGAGAGATGTTCTATTAGCTGTACGTGCTGACGAAGCTACGCATCGCGAGTATGTTAAGAATGATTCATAAAACAGTTTGTCAATGATTTTATCATTTAGAGTTAATCATAAATTAGCTGACGTTGGACCTGATGCGCCGAATCCATTTGCAATTCAAGCAAAGAGTCATAAGCGAAAGGACAACAGTAAATCGATGTAACTAACACAACATGAACAACTTATTCAGAAAATATTATTTTTGTCAGATGGAAAAACGAACAATCTCGATGTTAGTTTGTTTTCTTTATTTTAATTATTCTAAAATAATCATCGAAAAATGTCACATTTGTAGCTTGTCAATGTATTGTCTATCTGTAACGTTTCAATTTTAGCTTTGTTAAAAACTAATGTATGAAAAATAAATTATTCACTTTAGAGATAAAGGCTATCAGATGAATTTTTTCGGAAATAATTTGGATTTCTATTACGCTTGGCATCTAAAATTAAAAGTCGAATCGATAAGCATATTCATAGGTACATTTATTTAAGAGATACAACCTTTTGCACGTTGTTGATCGCGTGAGACATTTCTCTTTCTACGTATTTCTTATAAGTGAAAATTCTAGCATTTTTCTATCATCGATGAAATTGTTTGAATCAACAAACAAAAGTTGACATTCTAGAAATAATCATTGAATCGAATGAAACCATTCGGTGGAACTGAATTTTTTATTGTAAATTTTGAATAGTCTTTTGTTTCTATTCTAAGTTGCAGTCAGTTTGTTGCAAATATATGCTGGTAAATAGAAACAACTAGCGTTTGTATAAAAATGAATATTGAAACATATTCTGAGACATGTCTGCTCAACAATCGAAATATTTCAATAGTTGAAGAGACAATCAACTGCTACCAACGAGAGGTATTTTGTATTCTACTGAAATCTTTGTTTGAGAATTGTTCTCATCGACGATGCCACTGCCTATGAATAAGAATAGGAATAAAGTGAGAAGAGTAAATTTCGCTGAAGAAACTGTTGTCTGACATATTGTGTAAAGATTTTTACACAAATCGTGGCCTTCAGAAAATGTCCTCAAACTAATGTAAGCCGTATTATGTATGACATTCTATTGTGGGTGGAATGCACCAGAAAATGATTACATATAGAATCCATAGTTAGATACATATCGTCGTGTACATGAGTGCATTAGAGTCCTGCAGGTTAAACTTATCCTACCATAACCTGTCCTATAGGTTAGGACAGGTTAGGTTTAGGTTGCAAAACTCGTAGGTTAGGACAGGTTTAGGTTATACGCAGCTTAGGTTAGGTTAGGGTAAGGTTACTAAAACAATACAGAGGTAAAATTAAGGATGAGTTCACATAGATAAAACTTTTACGAAGCCGAACTTAATATAAATTTCTGACCATAGGCGACGGAAGGTTTCTAACTTAGAGGGGCTCACATTTGTTTGAGAATAACGATAGAAAGCCGACATTAGGATAGAAAACAGATTTTCAAATTTCGTTGTCACAACTTTCACATAGAAAATGTTCTGCATTGACCCATTTGCATGCCTTGGGAACAATCGAAAATTCTACTACACTATGAAAATTTTTATTTCATTATCAACATAAGCATGAACAAGCTTAAAACTTGACTAAAGCAAATGAAAAAGTCATAAGTACAAAAACTATTCTTCATACTCGAAAAAAGGTTTTTCTACTCCGATGTTTTTCAAGAAAAATCATAAAAAATGCTTTTCGAGTCTATCAGATCTAGTTTTCCTTTATGCATATCAGGAATAAGGACATGATTAAAGATTTGGTGCGCCGTTATTGGAAATAGAAGCTTCTACCAGTTCTGGTGACATAAATTCTTGAGCTGAATTCATATTTTCATGATCATTAGATAAATGAATTATTTGAACTATCTGGATGAATTCTAGCACCATCACACGTTTTCGTTTTCAAAAACAGATGTAATTTGAAGCTGTTTTGTTGATGTCGGTGTTGACATTTATTTTTTCACGAAGTTCATTGTTTGTTTATCATTTCAAAATCTTTCAAAAGAAAAATACAGAACATGATACAAATTATAATGATAAATAAAAACACGTCGACATCATAAATGTATTCTAACTACTTCCATTTATCTTCATAAATTAGTCGCTAGAGTTAATGAGTGAAGATCTTTCAAAAACATACAAGTGTATACGCCTGCCACTCAGGATCAAGTGGCACATAACTTCGGAGAAAAATAAGCATCGCTTTTTATAACCGCGTTCCATTATCAAGCATAGAAACACGATGAAACCTGTCCGTTTTTCAAATATTTGAGCCCCTCCTAGCCTAAGGGCTCCGTCACCTATGTTTCTGACATCTTTTTTTGCCAAAAAGAAGAAAAAACTTAACTTAAGCAATGATGCTGCTAATGATATTTTATTTTTTAGAAACTTTCGAAATATTTAAAAATCTTGTATTTGATTCTCGTTGAAAAATCAATAAAATATGCTGAAACATATTGAAGAAAAATTTCATACTGACTTTTCCTTGAACTTGAAACTCTATGAGTATGATTGGTTATAGGATGAAAAATCTCTGTGACAGGACAAGTTAAGGTTACGAAGTCTATAGGTTAAGGTAGGACTAGGGTACTAAAAAGTTGTAACTTGCAGGACTCCAGAATGCATCTGATACTTCGCAACAATCAAGGGCATATTCGATAGTCCTATTACACAATTCTGTGCAGGATATGATGGTGGTTCAGATAAAAACAGTCCTCTAAAATTTAAGCTTTCTTTAATAATTCAATCATAGTTTTCTTTATTTAGGTGTGTGTTTTTGGTGTATAGATTATAATTCAAACACTTTTCTATATTTGACGTTAACCGTTTTTTGTAATCAGGTGATTTTGGTGAGCCCATACTGCAATGGATTGATGACCATTGGCAACAAATTGGAATAGCATTCTTTAATAGATGTGGCTGTGGAACATCTCCATCTGCAGCTTATACTCGATTCGTATCTTATGTTGATTGAATTGAATCATTCATCGCTATAATAGAAGCCAGCCGAGTATGACAACATTCACAACAGTAACACATTTGACTACTTGAGAATATCACAAAGAGACATTCCCATGTCGGTGTGTAGCATCAATATGGCAAACATAGTCAGTCGGGTATGGCGTATAACGAGGATATCATTGGTGTGAAGGAGCAATTTTATCGAGTTGCTACATTGTTATTGCTACTCATTGAGTCTATAGATATGTATTAAGTTCATTACTGAGTGCCAGCGTTTCAGCTGGAATGACAAAGCATTCTGTTCCTGGGTGAGATATTGCGCATGGTCGATCAAATTTTCATGCATCCAAACTATACAGGATCATCAACCGGTTATCGTCATGATATTGCTGTGTTCCATACCAATGAATTCTATACATTCTTTTAAGCAACTCATTATTAACGAAGTCATGCATAGGTCGTATCGATCGATCAATATTAGTTCAGGAGTATGTGACAGATGAAACTTCTCTTTTCGTGCTTAATAGAGAAAAAATCTAAATGAATCTTATATATCTGAGATTCTTCAACAAAAGTAAGCTTATATCATTGATAGTCTGGATTCGAAGTGTTTCGATTTAATTAGAAACACAGAATTATAGTTTTGCTCTGGATTGTTAGAAAACGGCAATAAGTTAGTGATGTACAGACGACATCAAAAATTTTTAACTTAATAGAATTGACGGAATTCACTTTGACAAAAGAACACTGCATGTTTATTAGAAAAGAATAATTTAGAAGAATTCTGAATGTCCTTTTTTAATTTGATATAATTTGAAGCACTCAATTTTTTATTTTTTCTATATTTTGTTTAAACGACGCTTCGACTACATGATGTACGTGTCATCCATTAGAATCTTTTCTTTATATTTCAGATATCTGTCAAGAAATGTTTGAAAGGTAATAGAAAATTTTAACAATATGAAGTACATGTTTTCTCGGTAGTCGATTCAGATTGAGACATTTTTCAATAGGCAGGGAGATTTTAAAAGTAGGTTAGTATTCTTTCATATGGGTGTGAGTATGCATAATTTGGTAATCCAAGTATTGACACTCGATTAGCGTACAATTACCCTTGCGGTCGAAGGACTTTTGAGAAGTAATAATGAATATTTGGAATCACAGTCATCCTTGAATGATACGAGCACAACGTTTTTCCGGTTCCTCTTGACTCTATCTCAACTGTAACATACTTAACACCACTTCTGGATAGATCTTATAATTATCAACGAAATGTAACAATTATAGAGATGGGGGTTCTTCTGCTCGTGGTTTTTATATTGTAAAACCCTTATGTACATATTTTAAATACTCTTATTCAGGCTTTAAAACTTTGCTTATTTTAGATAAGATACTTCAAGAATTGTTTTCTTTGTCTATTACAATTTTAAAATGAATATATTTTGTGCTTTTTGCTTTGAAAACAAGTAATATTTCGATGAACTACATGTGTTTACTTTTACATTCTTGTACTGTGTTACTATCGACTTTGGTTTAAATAGATAGTATTTCAGAAATTACTCATGTAAAACAGATTCGAGAAAAATTGTTTGATATTCAGTGATGTATAATAAGTGAACTCATAAGTGTTCTCATTGCTTAGGTAAAACAAGATGATTCAATTGAAATCAAAGAAATGATTGACCTTTTTTTATGTTACATAACAGTTGCAATATATCTTAAGACTCGGTCTAGTCCAGATATATTATTGGATATTATTGTTACATATGATTATACATTGAATTATTTGATGACCCTGATAAAGAATATTGGAACCATTTCATGTTGAAGATAAGTGCCAATTTACTTTTTTGGATTAATTAATATCCGAAAATAATTCGTTCGCTTTAAAGGCTGTTAATCATCGGTTTAGGTTGAAGAAGAGTTCATTATCACAAAGACAATATATTTAAATAAAGTTCTACGACAAATTTAATTTATGAATGAATAAAATGAAATGATTGTTTTGTTGAGAATCTTTCGTTGATTGGATATTTAAAGACGAGGCAAGTGAAATTACAAAATTTTTAAATAATAGTAGAGAAATATATATGTTATATAATATATCTGTCTAAATGGTAATTGTTGAGTGAACTATTTAAATATTAGAATCATTTTGTTTTTGGACATCGAATGGGTCACCTGATTTTTAGGAAAATGATTATCTTGTCTATTAGAGTGGTCGACCCTAGTTCCATCACCAAATTGAAATCTTTAAAAGAACTTTAAATGTATCAACTTCCCGGCGTCTGTTTCAAATAATTTTTTGATTCCGGAATAGACAAAACATTTCTCTATCGATTTATGTATTTTTGATCAAACAACTATTAGATATGAGGAAGGAGTGATCAAAACAAAGAGACCTACTCTCTTTTTTGTTCCGTTCTGCTATATTCCTAATTACATCATTCACAGCAGAAAGAAAGCATTTTATAAGAAAAACTGCATTTCGATCGTGAAAATCTTACCATTTTCGATGAGCACTCTGACTATTAGATTCATCACGTTGAGCTCTATCGACTCATGTCCTTTTCACTATGTTTAAATGTAACTTTCATCTCTTTTTTCTGAAAAAGAATCAATTTTTCACGTGATGTAATACTGTCGAGTAACTTTATTCCATCACACAATAGAAAATGCATGGGAAAATATTCACGATCAGTAAAAAATATCTTGGCGCTACTAAAGTACAGAATTTCGAAATAAAGTTGACATAAGAAATGAAGCTGAATATAAAACTCATCAGTAGGTACAAAAGACAGAAAATTTCGACCGTCTATTATCGGGATTTATTCTTTTCAAACAATAGCGCTGTTTCTAAGACTTCTTACTCTACATTTAGCGTTTTTTTTCATTAAGTCGTAACAAAAAGGATGAGCTTTGACTCAAATATGGGAAACAAAATGCAGAATCACAACTGTGTAATTATGTTACATGCCAGACAATGAGTAGATCCAATTTTAATTTGCACATATGTAAATTTCATATTATTAATTGTTTACAATAAAATTTATCAGTGTAATTCTATAATCGAAGAAATGGTTCCTCTTTTTTAACTCAAGCTATCATGTTTTGAAAAGTTCATTTCTCAAAATGTCGACAAATACTTGTGTTGTAGTCTAGCTTAGTGGCGGAGCCAGGGTTGGGCTCAACCCACCCCGAAAATTTTCAAAATTCCTTAACACAAAGTTTTGTGGTAGCGTCAGAGGTGGTCTCAGCCCACCCACAAGGAAATTTCTGGCGCCACTACTTGTCTAGATACTTGATAATTTTTCATTATTATTTATTTGAAATAAAAATACTATTACTACAGAAATGAAATTCTGATTACCAATTTCTTTTCGCTTACAGAATAATTTTGAAACACTTGCTACTATTACAGAGGAATTATGCTAAATGACGATATAAAAATTTTCTGTCTTTTGTACCTACGGATGAGTTTTATATTCAGCTTCATTTCTTATGTCAACTTTATTTCGAAATTCTGTACTTTAGTAGCGCCAAGATATTTTTTACTGATCGTGAATATTTTCCCATGCATTTTCTATTGTGTGATGGAATAAAGTTACTCGACAGTATTACATCACGTGAAAAATTGATTCTTTTTCAGAAAAAAGAGATGAAAGTTACATTTAAACATAGTGAAAAGGACATGAGTCGATAGAGCTCAACGTGATGAATCTAATAGTCAGAGTGCTCATCGAAAATGGTAAGATTTTCACGATCGAAATGCAGTTTTTCTTATAAAATGCTTTCTTTCTGCTGTGAATGTTGTAATTCGGAAAGAAAAGTAGCTGTAGTGATGGAATTAAGAAGAGAACAGAACAAGAAAAAAGTGAAAGTAGGTTGTTCTTTTTTACTCAGTGTTCATCCATATCGTATCGCTATTTCATAAAAAGCACATGAATCGATAGAGAAATGTTTTGTTTATTCCGGAAATCAAGAATTTTCTCAAAAGAATAAGCAGAAGTAGAGGTGTAAAGGTTTTACTGGAAATTTTTGAAAATGGTGATGGAATTAGGGTCGACCACTCTATAAAAGACTCATAGACACGGATCTCATATTATTCAGATGTCATGAACATCACAATGTAGAAATTGAATATGTATTTGTTAGTCTAATCTTTAGAAAGAAATCGCTTTCATCAAGTTCATCGATTCAACCAGCATACATTACTAATCGACGAAGGTAGATATCATAAATGCCTTCATTCCATTGTGCTTGAATTTCAATCTACATGAAATTGTCTCTTTACAATTGATTGAATTAAATCGTTTCGAAACTATATGGGAAATAGCTTAAATTTCTTGACTAGATTGATAGAGAAACTCATATTCAGAATCACTTCAAAATCTAGTGAGATGGTATTGGTATTCAGAGGTTCAACTTGGGTATATAGAAAATTATTCCAAGCAATGAAATTTTCCATGGAGCGATTTCCTTCACGAGAGATATCAACGCTTCTAATTAATATTAAAATGTTTTCGATCAAGTAAAAAGTTGATGACTCATAAATGGTGATGCAGAGAACATAAATGCCACGTTCTCATTTTGTTGGAAGATTATCCACTTGCTTTCTCTTTGTTTTTCTTCTTCCTTCCTAGGATGTTGTGCTATGACTATTAGCAGGTGAAAAGTATATATATATATATATGTATGTTAAACATGGTGACACAGACAATTGTCGAAGCAGAAAATCGTATTGGAAAATATTCATTGATTCTTCGCAACGAAAACGTTATGGCTTTCTTTGGAACTGATGAATATAACTTCAAAATGACCGGCAATATAGTTACTGTGCCGAATGCCGATATTGCACTAATAATGTACTACATAGATTGCGTATGCAGCGCTATTGATTACAATGATAATAATATCAGTCGATATCGAAATTATTCAAATTGGCGAAATATGTCCGATGAAGAAGATCGACTGATTTTTCGACTTGCCCTAGCATTATCACCAGATGGACTAGAGGACAAAGTCTTTTTCAATGCACCATCACTATGTCCCGATGCAACCAATGAATTCTATGAAATTGGGCAAGTTCGAAATCGATTACTGATTGCTCAATCAATCGTGATTGGTGGTCGATCCCGCCAAGTGAAAAAAATAATGACTTATAAACAAGTTTGGATGCGAAGAAATTATTATGAGCCGATGGGACGACTTATAAATCGATTTAATCCTCAACAAACAAGTAGACCAAAAACTGCATCATCTAGTTCTTGCACTATTTCTTAACAATGAATTTAAAGATTACGTTCCTGGAAATTTGATCGATTTTTTACACAACTTCCATCGTTTGTTACATTCATATGCAAATTTTGATGCCAATTCTATGTTGTACGGAAAAATATGCCGCATTTATAAAGATGTTTCTTATTAAAAGACATATCCATGTCACATATTCTTCTCAGCACCACAGGTATACTGCGCTGGTTGAAAAGGTCGGCAATAGATTGGCTGTAACCTATGAATCTTCCGGTTCTCGGGGTACCCTGAAGCAGCGCACATTGAGCGGGGGGGGGGTGTAATGATTTTTTTGGAAGGGTCTTTTAAAATTTCTAACAGAACGCAAGAAACAATTTTGGTTCCGCTGAGAGAAACGAAAACTTTCCATGACTAGGGGGAGGGGGCGGTGTTAAATTCCAGATGCCCCTGGTCAGGCCATGGCTGCCCGATTTCCAATGAAAACGGCCCAGAAAGATGGTTTTCAGTCTTTTTCTATTTTATTATCAATCAGGACTGCCGCTAATCAAAAAAATACTTAGTTCCACAAACTATCCCTGGTCGACGATTACGGACTTCGTATACGGCTGTAAACGACCGTATACGCTCCCCACACAACCGTAAACGATCGTATTATAGCGTTTTACATGGTCCAGTATTACGGTCGTATATCGCCGTGTCGTATACGGACAAATACGATCGTATATGGAGGAATACGGGAGGAAATGGAAGCCGTTTACGTATTTTGTGTGCGAGGATCATAAACGATCGTTTTACTCTCCGTATATCGGCATATTTCCCCGTATACGACACGGAGATATACGATCTTAATACTGGACCATGCATTTTGTCGTATTTCACCGTATACGGTCGTTTACGGCCGTGCTTGTTCGACCTGGGTACGTAGATCTTTTACACAAGAGTTATCGAAAGTTCCGTTCGTAATGTTTAAAATCCTGTCTTCCAGCGTATATTTTCTGTATTCACTTACTTAGACACTGTTGTAAAAAAAGACGCACTTGAAAGTATGAATCTCGATGACTGAGTTTCAAGGTTTGCACGTTCTGTCGATAAATATTGAGCAGCCTAGAGCAACAAAGTTGAAAAGTCGTCATCGTTGTCATGTAAAAATCAATGGATTTATAGCAATAAGTTTCTAATAGGCATCTATATCGTTGACATTTGATTTCAACAAAACTTTTGATCGATTCAGCATTAGTCGAATAGATCCAAATAACTAAAAAAATTTCGCTGGGTAAAGAAGTGAAATGAGTTGGTAGAACGGATGTATCGTGCATCGTCAGTCAAAGACTACTGTATATTGAATAAAATATATGTTTATGAACAAGATTACTCAAGTGTGTCGAATTAATTCTCCTTCCTGTTGAATCACAGTGGACAAAGAGCAAAAGTACATCGTTAATATTACTCACTATGAGTGAAGAGAAAAGACTTTTCAATATACCAATTGTGCTTCGAATTAAAATAGTTGATCAAGATATATAATAGTGTGAGTTCATCTTTCAACTTTAGGGACGATATCTTTTACTTTATTATTCTGTGATAGAGGACAGCATCTGGCAAAAGCTATGGTCACCTCTAACGTAGTAATGGCCCTAATTTTTGAATATAGTTGTACTAGCTTGTAAAAAATATTATTCCAAATTCAACTGCATCAGAAATGGAATTTATCATTACTAAATTATAAGAGTTCATAGCATATTTTGGGTGTGGGTGCAGTTGCGTACAAAACGAAACAAGGGAAACAAACACTTAGAAACCACACCCACCCCCACATCGAAAAGATTTTTCCGTGGTTATCTTTTTAATATTAGAATGCCACGATCAAATAAATTTTCAATCGATTCACAACTATGTTAGCGAATAATCGTTGCTCAAATATTTATTTGAGAGACTGTGGGTGAGGATGGCGTTTTTAGTATTTCTTTGGCACATGCCAACTATGAGAGGCACTCATACACATACCAGTACCAAGACTCACACTAGAACAAACATTCATAGCAATACAGGCATACAGAACGAGTACAGAATCAACACGGACACTCACAACCACATACAGACCAGCACTCAAAGAAGTGATGATCCCTGAAAAAAATCGTGCGAATGTGCGCACTCGATTGCTGCCTTACAAGCCACAAACTGATATGAAGCCCTCACATTTCTACAGCCCGATCTTCCACTGACATACAATCTCTTTTCTTTTTAATAACGAAATCGTCGCACGTCTTGCTAGTATGTTTTGAGAACGATAGAAAGCGAAGATTAGATAAGGGAAGATAGAAATTTTGATTGTGGGTTTGGAAAAAAACAGAAAGACGGTATCATGGTAATATTTTCATAAGTGAGACTTTTGCAGATGAGCTTCTGTTTTATTTTTGTAGCTGATAGTTTCCGGTTATGTTTCTGTTGTTGATGTGAGTTCCAAACAGGATTTCATGAGATATTTCACCTTTTAACTAAACTTGATTACTGTTTCATGTAGAAGATTACTAGGAATTTAGTGGAAGTGAGCTTAAATTGAATGGGTGCGTTGAGACTTTTATCGAAGATTGAATAATATTTCACTGCATTGCATCAAAGAAAATATACTTCGTACCTGCTTCACTTACATTCATTTCAAATGTCCCCCAGTATTCAGTTTAAAATTATTGAGCTAATGAAATTACATTGTTTTGTTTCCAAAAAAAACTACATGAATATTTGATGCTGGTAAGTCCAAACTATCTCAGCAGTCTCCGATGATGCAGCCTATGTAGCGAGGGTGTGAGTGTGGGTGCCAGGTGCTAGTCTTCGTTTTACACTCACTCATATTTTCTGGATAAGCTTGTCTTTCAGATCTTGACATCCATCAAACAGGAAATGTCAAATGAAAGAAAACATTGTGTGAAATGTAAACGAGTGGTTCACCCATCAAAGGAACTGGTACATTTTAATAAGGTAAATTGTTCATTCTTCATATTTACTTCGAATCTGCTGCATTGTTTGTATTTTGAATGTTGAGAGGTAATTTCGGATTTCGTCCGTTTGTTTTTTAGTTGTGGCATAATACATGTTTTGCATGTGAAGTTTGCGATTTGTCATTTGATCTCGATACTGTTCGAACAACAGACAAGCAAGCATTGTATTGCACTGAGTAAGAGCACTGCAGTACCTATCCTCTTGAACACCAAAAAGGAACATTCTTACAGAAAAAAATTTACTATTCTAGACATTTTAATGAGGATAACCATGCAATCACAAAGGCAGTCCAGTTCTCTTTGAATGGAAATCGGAATATTCTGATCGTAACCGATGATGGGTTCAATAAAAATGAGTTAAACGACTCGGTACCAATGGTAAATGAGAAGAATTTTAAGGTTAAAGTAGAGTATAAAGAATCTATGATCACATGTGTAGGATACTGAACCAGCCACTAAAGCAACGGGTAAACTCGACGCGTCAAAACCTGAATTATCCAAAGAATCTATCGAAAGTACTGATTTTTAAAAAGAAGCGCACTGTGTTATGTATCTACTTATTATTTTTTATTTTTTCCTTCAAAATTCAAAGGTGTTCTGAACAGTAAACCTGAATCATGGTCGATAACCCAAGTAGCTCAATGGCTTTCGTCGATTGGTTTGGAAGAATGTACTGAAAATTTTACATGTAAGTTTATTTTAATAGTTTGATATAAAGCATAAGGATACGATATACACTCTAAAAAAAATAGGTATTCTACCGAACTTTCAAAGGATCTTCCGCCGGGCACACGGGAAGATTCTTTAGAGGTTCAGAAAAAACAGGGGTTCGGCGCCAAACCACTTCG
>OENT01001393.1:0-45654 GCA_900239685.1 Rotaria macrura | reverse complement strand
TCGGATTCCGATAGTAGGAGTCGATAAAATCCAACACTAGGGATCCGAATCAGGAATCGCAACCAGGAATCCGATCGGATTTCGTCGGATAAGAGAAACTCCGATAGAAACATGATCGGATGCCTGTCGGATCCAATGGTCGGAATGATTCTCCTGGGTAAGTATTGACTTAATCGAACAGAACTATTTCATCGAATGAGGTTCGCTGAAAACATTCTTTTAGAGTCTGCTCGAGAAGTACGTTACGAGAATTTCGCTTTATATTGAAGATATCATCATGTATCTCTCTCGACATTAACTACGTTTTCTTTTCTACCATGATATAGAATAGTGTATCTTATATAAATACTAGTCGAGTGTGGGTTACTGTAGTGATTCGATCAAGTTATTGAATCTCAAAACTCGGCTAGTTTCTATATATATATACATTTCAAATATGAAAGAACCGCACTCTGATTAGTGAATTATATTTTAAACGTGACTTTTTTGAAGAATATTTATGTGACTTCGTTTTATCGAAGTTTGCACATAAAAACAACTATTAATGCATGAAATTCAAGATTATAGCTCGAAGTCGAGATTTTTCCTATAATCTAGGAATCTAGTAATAAAAGATGGACGTACAGTTTGATTATCTTAATCAAATTCTAATACGAATACAAATTTTTACAGGATTTATTCTGCGATAATTTTTTAGAAGAGTCCATCGTTATAAAAAAAAAATGCATTTCAATCAGAAAGGATTCATGTCGAGAAATCTCTGTGACGAGCCGACGTAACTTATTAAAAATAATTGCAAGGAAAGTATCGAATAGCAGGAAAATTCCTATTTGTACGGTAAGAACTATTGGCTTTACTGATCTCTTTTTCGTCATCAACAATCTCACTTCTTAGCTTCTCTAAATCTTTTGTTATGAGATTATTTCTTTCGAAAATGTCAGTTTTCTTTTCTTTCAATAACCTTCACTTAATAAATTACATTTTTAATGCAGATATAAATAACACAATCAGTGCATTACACACACACTTCTCTCAATTTCATATATTTGGAACTGTAGCGAAAGAATTTTCGAAATGTCAGAGTATTCAAATTTAAAAAACAACACTAACACGTACCTTCATTTCTACTGATCGTCTAGTTAAATCAACACTACCATAACCACTGTCAATACTTTGCTGTAGTTCTTGTCGTTTACGTTGTGTAAAAATTTGAACTTTATTTAATATTCTTTCAATTCGATCTCGAAGATTTTCATTTTCCTAGACACCATATTGTTATGATTTTCGTATGTTTAGAAAAATTTGCATTGTCTTACTTCAAACGATTTTTTTACTCGATCAAGACTATCACGAATGAATTCGACGGAACTAGCCATATCTTTGAGTTCTCGGTCAATATCTGCTGAACTCGATATATCGAAAGATTTTTTCAAATCCCGTCCAAGATATTGTAGAGCTGAAAATGTTGCATCGATTTCTGCGACAAGTGTTTCTGCATTCTATGAAAAATCAAAAATAATGATTAGCATTCGGGTTGTTTCGCTTTGAAACCAAGAAAAAAGAATGAATATTATTTTTGTTTTACATCCGGTGATTTTTCAATCATTTGTAGTAGTCGTTCTGTATCCGATTGCAAACGAACAAGGCTTGTGTTAAATCGATGAGATTTTTGACGAATTTCATCTAGTTCTTTACGACGTTGATGAATTCGAGTTTCTAAAAGAAGAAGTGCGATTAGTTTTGCCGTTGAGAAGAATTTAGATTCTTACCAAGATCTTCGATAGTTTGTTGAAAATTTCTCAACTGGCTATCGCATAATTCTCTTGCATTATTTCGTAGATGAGTTCGAAACATATCCACCAACTTATGTGCTTCAGCTAAACGATTGGTTTGTTCACTACATATTTGTTCAAGATGCTAAAAATATAATTTAAGCATTGAGCAGAGTACAGCAAGAGTGACAAAATACATTTAATTCCCGTTCATGTTCATCAAGTCGATTACGGTCATATTCATCAAAAAACGGTGCTAATTTAAAATCAGCATCACTAAAAAGAAATCAAATAGTCACAGAAATTTTGAATTTAAAAATATTTCTACCATATAGCTGCTTTAATATCATTAGTTAATTTAAGATATTGACTCATTCGTTGATGAATATCATCCAGTAGAGCACGTTGTTTATTTAAATGACTCTGTTAAAAATAAATGTAGAGCATATAAGTAAGTAAAACAGTTTGATAACAACTAAAAATAGTCTCCAAGTGATATGTATATATATATATAATATGTTCTAAGTCAGATAAAATAGTCAATTCTCATGACATATACGTTACACCTAACTGCTGATGATTCGAAATACTTTGTGTTCATCTACCTGACCGATGATCGAAGTATTTTTCAGGACAATCGAAACAATATCAAAATGTTTAATAAGGAAGATTTATCTGATATGAAAAATTTCCTCATAGTACACTTTCGACATTAGATTGAAGGATTTTTACTGAATGATATTCAGTAGATTTAGAAAAAGAAACTATGATGACCGTTATAATTGATATGATATGCGAGCATAGTATGCAAACATAAATGCATTTCTGTATTTTCCCGTAAAGTCGGTATTCGATGTAAATTGAATCATAACATACAATGCAACAAAAAATGATTTCAATAACCGTAATCAAGTTCTAAGGTTATGAAACAATAGTAGAATATCGAATAGTAGATAAATAAAAAATTAACTCAATAAGTTCAATCACTGATCATAATAGATGACTGCCACGCCTATTTTCAGCGATAGGTCTGAGTGATTCTCGAAAGTCAATACGACATGTTACTAATATATTCATATTTCGAAAAATATTTGCTCGAACCGATTTTAACTCAACTCCGAAGTAGTTAATCAAACGCATTTGAATTCTGTGATTGTCGGTGTGCACTCAATCGTTGGATTAGTCAATTAGATGCACGGTGTGTTATTCTTAACAAGGTATTTATCGATTTACTAAATCAGTTTTGACACCTAGCAGCCGTCTGATACAGATATCGTCCTATTGAATGTTATTTTCGGACTATTTGAATGAAAGTTGCTTCATTCGGAAAAAAGAAACATATTTCACCAGAAAAGTTAAGCGAGGATGAGTAATCGAGGTTTTGTTATTGTTTACCTTAACTTGTTGCTTAAGTTCATCGACAGTGTTTAGTCGTTCACGAATTTCTCTATCCGGTGAAGTCATTAAATTGGGTTCATCACGAAGTGCTTGATCAAGTCTTACCAAACGTTGATCAATTGATGTATCCAATTGCTAAATAATTTTTAAAATTTTCGATCAATATTTTTCTCTGACTTCAAATAAAACACTTACGAGTATTGAATCTTGAGTATCATTTACATTATTTCATCATAGATTGAGATCAATCAGTTGTGTTAAGTCATGGAGAAGTCGTTTAAACCAATCAGTAATGGCTATTAATTCTTCATTAAGCTTATGTTGTGTTTTAACCATTTGTTCATGTTCACCACGTGCCTGATGACAAGTTCTGAAAAGTGTTTGCAGATGTTCATGACGTTGTTCGATTTTATTTCGCAATTTTTCATATTGTGATTGTGGCAATTCATATTTTAGACGATCGGCTAATTGAATTAATTAATTTAATCCATGTTCACTTTGTTGTAAACGATCGAAAACAGGCTAAAACAATCGTCGGTCGAATTTGAAGTTATACTGTGAAGGATGACATTCGGCATATAGGACATCACACAGACACTCATAGATACATAAGTTATATCCACTTAAAGAATTCTTGGATTAAGACTTTCAAAAGGAGGAATTACTATATTAAAAGTTTAGAATATGCCATGACATGTAAAAGCTGATAATACTTCTTCATTGAAACTTCACTGATAGATCTGTCAATATTTTGTGTGACTGCCTTATGTATTTCAAGTCAAATGAATACCATCTTCATCAGATATTGAATCTGCAATGAAAAGCTTCATATTTAAAGAAACACTTTAGAAACGCCCTCGAAATAAAGTTTTAATCATCTTGAAAATTTCGATGAATAAGAGTATCTTATCGATAGAAATCTTATTTATTCTAATAACATACATATAGACATCTTAGATATGATAAATATCTGAGTGGGACTTTCTGGCAACTCAGATTTTCGAGTCACAATACTTTACTAACATTGCGATTTTATGTTTATCAATCATTCATGTAATGATGCACCAGGCGTAACACATCAAGCTACTCCTATCCTATTAATGGTTTATTTATTATTTGATATCCCTTTTACGTGTGTGCGTTCCGAAGCAGGAAGCTTTCTAGATATCTCCTAGTTATTTTGCCGATGTTTTCCTTTTAACAAGTAATAGCTTGTGTTTTTGATGACGAACATCAACAAAGTTTTATATTCGTTAGTAAGATTTTGTGGATGTACTTTCGCTTTTAATTGCTTGATTTTACAGAGAATTCTACAATATTCAGGGTTTTAGAATAACTCTAATTACGAACTGTGACATAAGAACTTTGCTTTTAAATCCCTATGTATTAGATATAAATTTTCTACCATGCTTCCCTCCAAAAACTTTTACCTCAATAGTGCACTAGTTTCTATAAGTCAAACTCAAAATATGCCGACTCCATATCGATGACAGAGTGAAGAAAGGAACAAAATAAACAATAAAAAACCTGTATCATTTCGTTGATGAGACATCCAATGATCTGTATCTGATCTCATATAGAATTATTTCACAGAAATAAAACAAGAATGATTCATATTATGAACAGCCTACCTGATAAGCAAGTCCCTTATCTTGTTGATGTTGAGCGGATTTCAAATGTTCACATGATATGAGTAAATATGATTCAAGTTCTTTTTCCAATTGATGAAAATCACTCTCTGTATGTAAGACTAGTTCAACTTTTTCGATTTCATTATGAATTTGTCCTTCAAGTGTTTTTAAGTTGGCATTTAATTCACCACCCGTACGAAAATCGATTCGATGTCCTTTACTAGTAAACAAACGTTGTAAACGTGTTAATTCTTTTAAACAATTATTTGTTTCTTCAAGACGTTTTAGCAAGTGTTTGAATTGTTCTAAGCGTTTTTCAATTGATTGTAAATCATCACGATGACTATCATCAATGGTTGATAATTGTTTTTTTAATGTTTTGTAATTTTTGATACTGATCTTGAACATACTGATTTTGTTTATCGAATTCTCTTCGTTCAACTTTCAAGAATACATGAAAAATTTCGAAGAGAAAAACAAAACAACAATGTACACTTACGATTTGCTTCTTCTAGTAAGGACAAACGTTGAGTAATGATTATCCGAAAAAAGGATTATATTTTTCTTGAAATAAAGTAAATTTTTCATCTAATGTTATTCGATCTGTGTCATTCAATGTTATGGAGATGATCGTACAAATACGTGCTAGATCATCGAATTCACTCATACGATCTTTCGATGTTAATAGTAAAGCCTAAAAGGAAATGAGAAATAAAAGTTGAGTATAAAATCGAAGACGAAACTGAGAACAAGTTTAATCATCTCAAGAAAATGATCCGAATAAATATTGGATAAACTTCCAGAAACGTATCATATATAGCAGAGAAAAACGAATAATGATTCAGCATAGTTTCAATAATCTTCGTCGATAGGCAATTTCTATACAGATTATCTCAATAAAATTTAATACACTTTAAATGTATCAGAATGTTGATTTGAAATCGGCAGTTTTTCTATAGGAAATTTCTACTATTTCAATAGCAAGCATTGTTTACACAAGACTATACATATGTTCAAATTGATCTCAATCCGGTTACTTCATATCGTTTAATCTAAGACTAGATCATAAAATAACTGTCGAGATTTTTCGTATATAAATATCTATATATCAAGTTACAAGACCAAAGCTAAGTTCAAACGATGTCAATCTTGGATTCGAGAATCTCGATATTGTGTACGGATAAAAATTATTCGTTTCAAACAAAAGCGACATATTTTACCAGAAATGAGATTAGTGCCGTAGAATTTAACGTAAAGTACTTGGAGTTTTTTTTTTCTATTCAGCTTACACTGATAAAATAATATATATCTAAGTTTACCAATCATACATTTAGAAAGAGAGCAGCTACGAATACTGAACATAAGACAGTTTCTGTTCAGTATAATTGAACAACGCCCAGCTTTCCTACGAATAGTCATGGTTCGTTCAAAGAAAGTAGATTAAACTTCTCTCAGCAATTTCCCATATTTATGTCAGTAACTCAGCATAGTGGAAAAAATATCTCTCGCACTATTAAATCTGAAGCATGAGAAGTGATTCGTTCAAGTTGTAGGAAAAAAACAACATCGTTTTATAATGACGGTAATTAAGTCTATATACATGCTAAACGACAAATACGTCACGTAAATCCAATACATTCTTCAATATTCTATTTTGAGGAAATAGAAAATGAAATCTTTATCAAATTTCCTATTAGAAAAGAAAAACAAATCGATAAACAAACTCCTTCATACTTCTACGCTTCTATATTTTTCTTTGAGACCATTAGCAGCTAGTTGAAGATCATTGGTTATTGGATCTTTTATTTGTTGTTCAGTAGTTTTAATCCATTCACTGAGTTTGGCCATAATTTTATCGAATTCTCGTCGTTGTTCATTAGCACCGTTCAAATGTCGATTACGTTCATGAATTAATTCTTCCAATGAATTCAATTTACGAACTAAATCTATAAACGAACAAAGAAAATCCTTTGCTTTTTATTGATGTTTGCTAATTATCACTAACCGTCCATATGAAGATTAACATCATGTTGACCTTCAGATGAATAACCTTGTTTCACTTCTTCACTTAACTTAATGATACTATCCAATGTTATTCGTTGAAATTTTAATTCATTCAATGTTTTCTGAACGAAAAACAAAATATGAACAACTCATTGTTGATTAACAAAATTTTCAATTTGAAGTACATTGAACTTCTTTTGAATTCGATCTATTTCATTCATTTTCAGTGGAATCATTTGCTCTGTTGAGATTAAACGTTGTTTATCTTCATACCAAATAACAAGACGTTGACACGCCTGATCTAATTATTGTCGTTTACGTATTAAAGTAGTTAAATATTCTTTTCATTTTTCAACATTTTCCTGTAATTGTTCAAGTTCACCCTAAGAAAAAGAAATTCAACAATCGAAACGAATCTCAACTGAATAAAATATGTTACTTGAATACGATTGATCCTAGTTTCTGCATGTTGTCGTTCTTCATTTGTTAAATCAGGTGCTAATGTTTTGAATTTACCGCGAAATCCATTCAAATGTGTTTCTTCATTTTGAATCTCTCGATTAAGATTCTAAAAATGTTGGTGACAATATTTGTTAATGTCAGAACAGTAGAGACAAGAAACTTTCGAATATTCGACAAAAAAAATGAATCTCAGTTTTAACTTTAATCGCCTGTTCGCGCTCTATGCCCATCTATAACATGTGTATGTGTATGTATAATGTGCACATGATGATTAAATAAATTAACAAATACTTAGTGTTAGCGTGTAGTTAGTACGAATCAAGCATGAATTCTTACATACGGTTAGTTGACAGCAGAACACCACAATTGCTATGTTATTATCTAAAATAAGAAAGAAACAAGGAATACCAGCGCCCAGCAAAGGTTTAAAGTATCAAACGCGCACACATACACACATTATTAGATTGGTTGGTGAACTAGACTGATAGAAAAAAAAACTAATCAGCCTATATGCGATTTTAATTTTTTTTCTATCATCATAAAAACCAACACACAACGGTATTCGGTGAATGGACGATTTGAAAATGTTGAGTTTTATTTCATTCCTTAATTTTTTTAAGAATGTATTATATTCAATTTACAAAAGGAACACTTACATCGAGTATTCGAATATCATCAATTGTAACGGATATCAAACATATTTGTAATGTTTGAGTAAATGTATTCATATTTAATTCGAATAAATGAAGATTTTTTTTCAAAATTCTTGTATTCAGTTTGATGCTCGATGGATAGTTTTTCGAAATGAATTAAACGTTGTTTAATGTCAACTATTTGATTTTCAACCGAACTAGAACAAAAATAAAGAGGGCATATAAAAAGTTTTGTTTCTAAAGTATTCATAGTCGAATCGTATATGATTTGTATACTCATTTCGATCGATTTCATTTAAATTCGATTGAAATCCATTCAATGTAGTATAGCAAGCTTTTAACTGTGTTTCTTCATCATTGATGCTATTCGTTCATCTCTAGAAAGAACCGAAAAGAATTAAGATTTTCATTTTTTCTTTGTTAAGATGATGAAAAATAAAATATATTCTATATTCATTTTTTTCTTACTTGAAATTGTTCAAGGTTATTATTCGATAATCGATAATGTTCAAGATTCGTTCGAAGAATTTTAATATTTTGATTAATTAGCAAAACTGCTTGATCAAGCTGCTGAACGTTTATTTGTATTTGTTCACGACCAGTGATTAATCTATGAATATTATTTTGTGCATTTTCTAGATCTAATGTCAATTGTAAACGATTGTCTTCATATGAAATATTATTATTTTTTATTGAAAAAACTCCTTGATTGTGTTATAATTTCAATTGAACTTCATTTAATCGATTTAATGTTTGATCGTATAGAATAGATATTGGTTCAGTTACAATTATGGATAATTGTTTCATATTATCGACTAGTCATCTGGTTGTGGACTCGAACAATTCATATTGTGATTGTTGTTCTACGAGACTCGGACATATTTTACCATGTTAATGTTGACTCATTTTTTAAAAACGTGAAATAATGGAATGTTCTTTTTCAGAAAAACATCAAATCTTAGTACTCGATTATAAGTTATTTGTAATTGCCGTTGAATATCTATTAGTATGGGTAGATTTCGATTGTTTGTATTCGACATGATTGATTCAAGGTTTATTTTCATCGTTTCAATATATGCCATTATTTCCTGAATGAGAAAAAAAAGCCACACGAAACTTTCCGATAGATTCTCTTCGAAATTTTCATCTCTGTACTTCATATGTTTGATCGAGTTTTTTTACATCATCTATTTCATTGGTTTGATTTATAACTTGTTCTAAATGAATCAATTGTTTTTGAAGATTTTTAATGACGGCATCTTGTTCTTGACGAATTTCCACTGCAGTTAAATAGATTTTCTGCAAGATAATCCATAGCAAATTCAAAAGTTTGGAGATTTTTTTCATTTAATTTGAGTGCTGATCTGATTGATCGACACAATTGTGTATATTGAGGATAATCATCGAGCAAACGGTGACCAAGTACGGATGCTGTATCAAATGATTGTAACATTTATTCTGATGAATGTTTTATTTTCTATATCGAACACAAGATTAAAAAAAATAAATAGTAGACATAGTAGATAAGATGGAACATAAATTTAGATGTACCATGTAATCCTCATCTGATATTGAGGCATCTGGTTCTTGGGCAAGAGATATGGCATTGTTTTGTGTTTGTGTCATTTCAATAAGGAATTGTGTGTACTGAGTATGAAGAGACTCTCGTTGATCAATCTCTTTCTATAAAAAAAAAATGCTTTGTATTATAAAATAAGATAGAACCAATTCAGATGTAATTGTCTAGATCATACATGGATTCTAATCAATAGTTTCATTAGAATGAAGCAAAAAAATAAAGATAGACTTCATTGTATGCATAGTAACAAGTATGGATTGACATTGTTCGAAATGCGCTGTGTGTACTTCGGTTCAGCAACACGAGAAGTTTCGTCAAGTGAGTTAATTTCGCTTTTAATTCTTAAAAGAATATCTATCTGTTTTTTTTTGTCAATGCTCCGAGATGATCACACGTAAAGAATACTTGTCTGACATATCATAAGGTATACAATGAAAAAATAAAGTTCGAAACTATATTCAACACAGATGATTTGTGCTCAATTGCAAATACAATGCTAGTTGATATAATTTCATTTTTCGCAACATTTTAAAGATTATTCCAGATGCCTATCGGCCTATGGTTTTGTATTTCATTACTTTAGTTGTCTATAAATTGCCGATAGTCAAGCTAGAATGAATCTTCTTTTACAGTTCTTTGTAACTATTAACTATCGAATATCACAGTCAAGTGTGACTCTGAACCTTTAAATTTGTTATACTGTGAATGGACGTCAATCTACCATAGTTTAATCTTTGTAAAGCAACTTTTTATTCGTATCAAACATCATAGAGGATCGTTTATCTGACTTTTTTAAACCTTTCTTTTTAAACTACGCGAACATGAAATCGATCGAATTTATTTTCATTGTAACAACTGACGAGAATAGCTAGTTTTAACTGTTCATTGTCATCTACTAAAGATTGGATTTTAATGGCATTCATCGGTGTATAATTCGTATTTGCTTTTAATGTTATAATCATTGAATTTGTTTTTGTTTCAATTTCTCGTTGTAAATTTTTTAATATTTTTATTTGTTGATTTAAATTTTCAAGTGAAATATTATGATTATTTTCAATAAACTGTTCAAATAATAAACGTTGTTGTTTAATTGTATTACCTAATTCTTGACAACTATCATCAAATTTATTAATATTCATTTGTCTTTGTCGAATCATGGATATTATTTCAATAAATGATGAATCAGTATAGCTTTAAGTTGTTCATGATATTGTTCGACCAGTTGATTCAAAATTATATTATCTTCATCAGAACTGATGGTTGTTAATTCCTTTTGTAATGTTTCAATCGATTTTAATAGTGTATATCCTTCACTCATTGTATTATGTTCACTCTAAAATAGAAGTTCAACAATCATATCAAGTTTTCAATTCCATAAAGTTTTCTTTCTGTTTTTTAAATCTTACTTGGATTTTGAATGATTTTAGATTCAAGAGATGCTGAATCATTTTCATATGATAATTGTAGTAAATTGGCATACGTATTTTGCTTGAATTCAAGCCAATTTGTCAATTGATCAAGAAGATCATCACGTTCTTGTTTTTTTATCACGTATAATCTCAAGATACTGTACAGTTTCCTGTAAAGAAAATTTTGAAATTTTTTCAGTAAAAAACTTTTCTACTAGATGATAAAGAGTCAAACAAGATGAAGTCAATGCGAGAAGTACTGGCTTCCATTCGAATTCGTCTCAAATCTACCACATAGATAACTCAAGTATTTTAACGAGGTACTGTTCATTATCGTTTATAAAGATTACTTATGTATGTTTCGACATGATGGTTGACAAGAACAGAAAAGATCAGTATTGACAACGGGTGTAAATGTTGAAATATTTCACAATATTGGTTTTGACTCCTGTCATGATCTATAATAGTTTCTTGCCGATGTTCATGACTGATTATGCTTTCGAAGAAAAGCTAATGGTAAGATTTATGCTCGATTCTTTCGATGATACCAGTCATAGACTAATAGGAAGGCGACAGAGAATAGAAGCTAATCTCATGACTATATACAATTGAGCAGAAAGGCTGAGTTTCATTATACAAAAAGTAAATCATTTCAAATAATGTACTTGTATCAATCGTGAAACACGTTGTATACGAATTTGAATATCTTTCATCTGTGTTTGTTGTTGTGGAATGGCATATTCTTGTTCCAATGCTTTCGATTGAAAGGTAATATCATCAAATGTGGATTCAATATTTACTAAAATGATTTGTACTTCCTAGAACATGAAATATATGATAAATCTCGATAAACGAAACAATGTATTTTAACACTACTTGTAATTGTTGTTCGAGTTGATATTCTTTTAATTGTTTTCTATCTAATAGTTGATTTTCACACTCATCTAAGTCTTCAATAACTAGCTGAGTTTTGTTTTGAAGCTTAGTTTGTTCGATAAGTCCTTGCTGAAGATGCTGAGTACTTTTTTTAATATTTAATTCAATTTGAATAATTTGTTGTTTGATAGGATTCAATCGAAGAATATGTTGACGAAGTAAACCAGTATCTTGAAATTCGTCAATGGTCTTTTCATTTTCAATATTTAGACAATGAATTGATTTTAAATAAATATTTGATACTTTTTGAATGTTTTAAAATGCATTATTGGTTAGTAAAAGACGAAAGTATAGGCTGTCGATCGAATTCACTCTGTAAGGTTTCAATCACACAATCAACTCTTAATTGTATTGATGCTGTTTCATTTTCATTTTCAAGAAAAAAATTCAATTTCATCTTTCAACGAAAGAATATCTTGATGCAATTGTTCAATACAGCCTATAATAGGAAATCATTCAAGAACGACGTTGACATCGACTAATTAGAAATAGAAACTGACAAAGATGAATATAATAGAGTTCTTCTCTATTTTACTCTGATACTGACAAGAATAATTCTCAATATTTTCGAAATTCATTCCATCAGTGAGTGAAAATCTTCTATTCTGTAATTTTTTCAGACTCGAATCGTCGACATTAATTTTATTGTATGTATCCTTTTGTTTTCATATGAATTTTGTACATGAGAGTAGAAAATTATGATGCTAATGAATTTTGATGGTATCGCAGTATTATCATTCTCTACAATGATATTTCCGAGTTCTGTTCATGTATGTAATAGAAACTTTTGAGGGCATGGGTGGGTGTGGGTTTGGATGATAAAGTAAGACTATCACCCACATTGACACCAACATCCACAAACACGTGCACCCACACAATATATAATTATTATCTACTCGATCTTTTGTAGTGTGAAAATCTTCGATAAGTTCCCTTATTTCATTTAAAGTCACACAGATATCCGACTCCTTTCTTTCGAAGAAAGAAGAAAAATTGTTTGTTTTTCGTTTTTTGCCTCTCTTTCGACATCACAATCGATGAGTAAGAAAAAAAATATGACGTTATGTGTGTCGTTTTTAGCAAGTAACTCTCAGTCATTTTTTAGCATATAAACATTCGTCTCCGCGTGTCTGCAATAATAATGCAACAGCAGCAGCAACAGCAGCAGCAGCAGCAGCAGCAGCAGTGGCAGCCTCAGCTACTTCCTACCCAACATAACTTCCCAGGTCCTGTTCAACCAGTATTCTTTGTTTTGACCGATCCACCAAGGAGGAACGAACTGGAAGAGGACAACAACCAACAGAAATCAGACGAGGACCAAGATAATGAACAACGAGCTCAACGAGCTCAACGAGCTCAACAATATCAAGTGACTCAACAGCCTACCGCCTTTGCTAATCTCAACTACCACAATGAAACATCATCAACGAATACATCAATGAAAAAGAAAAAGAAGCGAAGACGGCGTTGCTGTCGAAGATCGAAACAAAGGGATCGGGAATACTGTGACAAATGCAATTTATGCCACTGTTGTTCTAATTGTGATAGTTGCAGCAGCTGCAGTAGTTGCGGTAGTTGTGGTAGTTGCGGTAGTTGTGGTAGTGGTAGTAGTTGCTAATAACTTTCCTTCTCAAATTTGTTCATACATTCATAATAAACACCTACTCGATCTAAAACTGTAATTAAGATCATCTTCTTCGAAAATGGCGTCTCCGAATGGGCACCGAAAGAACTCAATCTGTAGCAAAAACTGTGTCGACTGATCACTTCTCTTCCGTTAGCTATTGGATGGCGCGAGGAGTGAGGTGGGTGTGTGTGTTATGGTCTGTCTGTTGGTTTGATGGGTGTGCACGGCGAGTGTTTCTTAGACGCACACTAAGACGCTCCCACACCTATCATGACCAATACCATATCCACCTCGAGGTAGGCCAGTGGATTTCACAAGCCAATTCAATAGTGACAGATGTAGTGCAAATGAGGAGAAAAAAATTGATATTAAACGACTTCCCAGGTCAAAAAATGAGCTGACGGATTCCGGCCCGTAATAGTGGTGTTTTTCATCGTTTACAATGCTGTTAAGAACATCCTGAGTGATCGACCTGAGTTACTGTCGTTTTATTAATTTTCAAGAAAGGAGCATACATTGTTATTAGTGTCCAGCTATCAAATAGTCCATTTTTAAATTTTACTGTGACCGATATTTCTTTTTCTGTCTCATTGCAGTAAAATAAGCTCGTGCCAAAATGTTTATCGGCTAAAGACCTTCATTACATGCATGATTTAATCGAACTAGTTACAAGAAAGTTTCTTGAAGAAACTGAATGGGTCAAATTGATATTGTGTGCATCTTTATCGTTTCATCATTCTAAAATTTGTGTCGGAGATTTTTGACAATGATATGTTGATCAGAAGACCGTCTTTGTTACTCGATTAGGAATCCGAAATGTCCGCGTTCCTTTTTGCGTATGCGTTTTGAAAACAAATTTATTATACAATAGGTTACAATTATCAAATAACAAAAAGAAATGACGAAAATCAAATCGAAAATTTTGAGGCATTTTGCAAGCAACTACTATAGTAACTTGTTTTTGCCTTTTACTTGTTTTTACAAGAAATTTTAGTACAATTATTTTTGCGGCTGCGACACTAAATCAACAGTTACAAAAACAGCTTGTTCGAGAAACATTGCGATTAACTCGTTTCCGTTCTTCATATGCAATTCGACAAAAAAAAACAATTTAGATTTCTCTTTTCTTGCTACATTAATCATTTATGGGTCTGGTTGTAAGCATTTGTGTAGTCTTTGTCATGCAGTGTTGATGATCTCCCTCAGTCTCTTTTACCTGGTTTTAATAGAAAAAAAGTTTACATACGATGCTATCGACATTTTTCGTTGATTTTGACGCATCAGTATACTCAGAAACAATTGTGTCAGGGAGAAAATAAAAAAATAGCTGCTGATAGTATTGATTTCAATTCGAGATAGGTAATATTTCTTCACCTTTGTACGGAATGAAAATAGCAGACATCTATATTGTTCATATCTAACACTGAGCCATTCACAAAAAAATGACGCCCTCAAACAATTCGTTTGTTTTTCTTGAATTCAACGTATCATGGCATAGTGAAAGAAATTCAAAAGAGAGACTTATTACACGTTTCTTTGTCGATGCCACGTCGTATGACATCTATGCATGCGTTTATTATTGTTCGCTTTGTCTCAGTTTCGATTGGATCATAGACACTTCCTAAATGTTAAACATTTTACTTATATAATGCATGGCGAAGAATCAAGGCAATAATATGAACAAAATGTGTTAAATTTCCATCACTTTCGCACTAGTTACATAACGGAATGGCCAAGCATTACGGAATTTCAGTTTTTTAGATTGTAGTCTTTGTAACTTCTTTGTGATGCAAACAAACTTGAGGAAATTTTTATCACAAATAGAGCACTTTTAGATCTATCACCAGTAAATATTTGATTTATTTCTCTTCAACTGCAGCAGAGTCATCCCAGAACTAGTAACCATTACGGAATTTAAAAAAAATTTTTATCTAGTTTTATATTGACCAAGAGTAAATCATTTTTATACTAGAGAGCGAAGAATTCAAGTGAAGGCTGCATTCAAAAGTTTTTGAGTTACTAATAACCTGTTAGAATATCAAGTCGCTTCTGATCTATTTTTACTCCATCAAATAAAAAAGCTTAAAATATTGCTCGTTACGGAATTTCATGTTTTCTTTAATTTATGCACAGGAATGTTTCGTAATTTATCATTTCAAACTGTAAAGATAAAACTGGTCTTTTTTCTGATTCATGAGTACCATAAATTGTCTTATCTTTACAGCATGTTAGTTTTATTCTTACAATAAAATCTCATAAAAACTTTGGACTATTTTTCAAACAAAAATGAAATGTAAAAACGTAAAAGAACTGTACCTTTTGAATTCAGAGATGGGCAACTCCGGGTATGCCCCGATCCAACTCCAGATAACTCCACTTCTAATGTTAAAAATCTCACTCCAACTCCATCTTCATCGTGTTAAAAAGTATCTCCAACTCCGATTTAACTCTGGTTTAACTCCAATTCAACTTCGACTCCACTAAGTTGAACTCGTTTGAATAGAAATTTAAAAATGCAATACTTTTTCAATATGAGCTTAAGAATAATATTAATGAATTGCATGATTATTATTCTTCACTGAATAGTTTAACAGTTAATATTAAATCACGTTACTAATGACTTACTATGTCACATCTTTATCTCTCTATTTTTCTCTCTTCCTCTATGTAATCATTCAAGGTCATCTATTCATCCGTCTCTTAATTGCGTCATGAATATCATACACGCGCACGTTTGTTTTTATTGTCGACTTTTTTCTGTTCTCTTCTGGCTAACCAAATAGTCAACCGGAGTTGAATTGGAAGAAGAAAATAGTCACAAACTCCAATTCCAACCCAACTCCACTCCAATTCCATCCAACACCACTGCAACTCTAATGGAAAAAAATTCAACTCGTGACTTAATTCCAACTCATAGTTAGAGTTGCCCATCTCTGTTTTGGATGAAATTCGTCAACAGCTTTTTATTTTAACACGTGCAGGGAGAAAATTTGAAATTTATATCACCCCTCTTGGAGTTGGCAACAAGTTTGATCATCTTTTGATAACAAACTTCCGATTTTCGGAAACTATCTCTGTCGCTTTCCAATTCTGAACCTTTCCTAGAGGAGAGCGCTGAACCTTGACAGTGCCGACAAATAAAAAAAGAATTCAACAATATAACCATATGTAGAGTGTGGTCGTGGGTACCGATTTGATGTGCAGATTGGCGTTGGGATGGGTAGGATATGAGATTTTGTGGATGTTTGAATGTGAGCACAACGGTTTGGGTGAGGATCTCAAATTCAAGTTTTTTCCAGCTACCCACTCACCCGTGTCCATATTGATATTCACAAACTCACACTATAAAAACATCAAGCTTAACAACTGAATGTTCTCTAATGAAATTGTCTCTTTCTATCAATGTCAACGGTCAATCAGCTGATAAACATGTACCTTCGTCAATCAATAAATAACATGGTGTGCACATAGTTGTAAAAGAAAAGTGTTGGATTACATACCCAGGTTGAACGATGCGGTCCATATACGTCCCTTATACCGGTAGTATATCTGGTGCAGAATTACGGACCATACCATTGTGAAAATAGGCTATTTTACGGCTGTGAACCCTGACGATGGGGCCCCATATTACTGTGCCCCCTACCAGCACCGTATACTTGGCAGTATTGTCAGAGTGTACGGTCGTAAAACTGCCTATTTTAATAATAGTACGTTCCGTAATTCTGCGCCCGATTTACTGCCCGAATGCGGAGCGTATCTTTCGACCTGGGTAGACCACATTTGTCAAGCAATCTCGATCTCTGATCACAAGTTTGAGAATCAGCATTGTACGTTGATTATTGTTCACAAGTTCATTTTGTATTTATCACAACTAAACTTTTCAGATGCGTGCGTTTTTTGTTAAGAAGAGTTCGCCACGCCCACAACGAATCTGAAAGTTATTTTGAAGAAATATCAAGACTGGCACACTCTATTCTAGTACATCTGTTAGCAGAATCTTCGGAAAATAAAACGTTATAAGTAATCGAGTGTGCACATGACAATTAGATGCTGGTATAGGAAAATTTAGTTGAAAGTAATGAGGATGGTATCTAAATATGAGGAGTAAATTAATACATATTCATACCAGGTTTATATTAGATGTATTGAGATTTTTCAATGAAATTTAGTATATTTAAATGATAAATACATCTCCAGTTGACGTATCTTATCCAGAAATCAAATCGAATTACAACATGAAATCAGGAAATTATGAAAACGGAACTGCATTCAACTACGTCTGACAAGAAAAGAAAGTAATTTTTCATGTTTATTCGATATTAGGATTAAGCGTGAACGCTCGATCCATTTTGAAAGATGATTCACGCGAGAGGATTCTATTTGAATCTCTCGCTGCCTTCAATTTTCCCGATGTGTAATGAAAACGGCAAAGCCTCAGGTAGAGACTTCCTTATTCGTGTTCAAGAAAGTTCTTTTGAATGGTAAGTATGCCTTCTATTTAGAGAAAAATTATTTTTTATTCCTTTAATAATTGCAAAACTTGCACAGCAGTCCTTTTCTCATAATAATCAGTCACTATTTTCTTTTACATCCCTCATGATTCATATGACGTAATTCTGTTGTCACCATTGAAAATTTCCTTGTATATAATAGAGCAAATAAATCATGATTCACAATGTTTGTTATAAACCCCTGCTGCGACATTTTAGCAGTTGTTGTAAGCGTAAAACATTGTTCCCGTTGTAATTCGTGTTATACTTACCTCCACGGATTTCTTTGAACAAAAAGAGAGAAACCCTAGTTGAGGCTTTGCCATTGCACACAGGCATCGCTAAAACTAGTACGAGTGGATCATTTTTCACATTGGTCCGAGCGTTCGCGCTTGTACCTTCTTTCAGCATCCAATAAGTAAAAATCTTTCGTTTCTTCACTGACAAGTTACGGATTTAATTTTGAAATTGCTTGACTTTTTTAAATAGGAAAACCTTCGATTCCGTTTCGAATTTTTTAAACAATTAAATTAGATATTGTCCTAGAACATGTCAAAACGCGAACAGTTGAAAATTGTGAACATACACGTCAGTCACTCACGATCGAGTTGTTTGATTCAAAGCATATATTAATATTTCTAAACGTGAATGTAAAATTCTTCTGCTCATGTCTATTTCGGCAGTACCGACACTGTCCACAATGAATATATGCTACTATTCATTATAGTTTCGGAGAAATATTAGAAGCTGTCATATTTGTATCTTGGAATAACCTATTTTCCTATTCATTTAATAGAATGCCTCCAATGAAGCGGCAAAAATTGCGGTTGTACCGGCGGGTTGAAAACGCAGTTAGTTTTCAACTAGCAATAACCTTTCCTCGCAATAACACTCACTGGAAAAGGTATTGCCACTGCACAAGAATAGTTTCATTGTAGTGTACTCATACCTCTTTTATAGATGGTAGCATAGAAAACAAAATCGGTGTATCAGTGCATATAGACACTTGAAATTACAATGCATAATGAATCACTGATAAGAATCATGAATCTGTGTATAGACGACTTTTTCTCCATAGATAGGAAAAAATTAAAATCGTAGAATGTGTTGTAATTTCAGTTTATTCTACACGCATTGTGCAATAGGTTATATATAAATGTGACAGAGAAAGTATTATTTCCACACCCATCATTCTTTTCTCAATATTCGTAGTCATTGACTGAGTGCACAAAGAATAATTCGATAATATTGTAATTTATAGTTCGAGACGTTTCGTTTCAATTGTTTGTGCTTCGCTAAATTTTCTTCTACAAAGCGTGATTCATTTCAGTGTCCTTCTTTTAACGAACCTCAATCAGTACATAGTAAGTAGGATAACTTAGAGAGTTCAACAAATTAGAAATATGAATTGCTTAGCATTTTGAACGTTGTTCCACGATGTATTCGAATCAAATAAAAAAACCAACAAAACACTTTTCTCAAGAATTATTTAACTATTGTGATAAAATGGTTGCTAAACAAGTGTTCCAATAAATGAGTTCAAATAACGAAACATACAGCTTAATAAAATAGCAAAAGGTTTAAAATATTTTCTAGGTTTGATGGACAATACACATCACTCGAAATAAGAGTTTTCACAAACCGTAGAGTATAAGATAGACAACGAACTAAATCGATCGAGGTTTGATCGTTTATCTGCAACTATCATAATAAAATATTATATCACTTAACATATTCAAAAAAAGACTGCCTTTCTAAATTGAGTAATCGTGTTTTGACAATCTATTTTTGTGTGATAGTCGTAGAAGCCATTTATTGTGAGATCCCTTCTGTCCTTGTGAAAATTATTGATCGATAATAATTTGAAAATATCTGTGGAAAATTCTTCGAGACATACAATTATAATTTTATTTTCCGAAATGTCGAGAATCTCACTGTTATAAAATACAGCTTCGAAGCACATGGAAAATCAGGCATAAAAATGTCAAAAGTACAATCTTTTCTGCTCGAGTTTTCTTCATTTTGATGCAAAAATACGTTCAGCAACTAATCTAGTGGTCACTATTCGTTCCGTTAATTCTGCTGGTGAAAATTATTAGATTTGAGACAATGTGAATACATTTTTAAGAAGTCAAATTTTTTCATCTTTCTTAGACAAGGAAGGGCAATGTTGAGATTAACAAAATATATCTTCACTTTTGTTTCTCTTCTTCAGATATTATCACAAAGAAACTGCCCGTTTTACAAAGTTCGTGTCGTTCCTCTTGTTTACTGTCATGTATAGAAAGATATTTCTTTCTCATCAACTGTCTCTGAAAAAGTTTCTGATCCGTATCTTATCAAAAATTATATGGTAAATCTTTTGAAAACAGAAATTAAAAGATGTGTGTTTTCCTTTTTGAAATGAAGTCCACACCGAATTTGGAAATAAGTTTATTGAGATGGAAAAGTCTTGATTCAAATTAGGATGATCATAAGATTAGAAAATGTTTTGGATAACATATTATCTTAACTCAAATGTATTTTCCCATTAGTCTGTGAAGAAAGTAAGGTTATGTGAGTTAAAAGTAAAACAAATCTGAAATGTCTCTTCTAGTCTTATATCATGACAAAATTAGCCATAATAGAAGTTACGAATCATATTGACTCGACTGGTGATATTTGTTTTCAGTTTTATTGTGACTTTACGTAATTGAATCAATATTTTTAAAATATCGCTATAGCAGACGTGTTTTTAAAATAGTATATCTTTTAAAGAATAATTGATGATCGACACTGTCGTAAAGAATGTCAAATAGGGGTTTCTTTCCCTGTTGGAAGTCCCTATTTGGATATGTCTTGAATTCGTTCGAGCCATCGTTGATGTTGAGTGTACATTCGATTCGAAAAGAAAGTATTATTCATTTTGGCCAACAGGCCCAATTGTGTCTCCTCCGTTCGTACCCAGCAACCACCATTCGGTCGCGGCACAATCAAACACGCATGATAGACTAAGAGGCCAGATGAACCGCATGTAGCCCAGGTGATTCATTCGTTTTCAACATATTCTCTCACTTGAGATTTAAGATTCACACCGAATGTGCTCCAAGTGAAGCGAGTATTCTTTCTGAGTGTCGACGATTTGGTATCGGTGATAGAGACAACATTGTCTGCATTGGTGTTGTAGGATGGCCATTGACGAGCGTGAATAAATCAAGACCAAGCATCATCGGCATATACTGGCATTTCTAATTCGTTACTCACATGTACCTTACACTGATCAGGTGTGAACTCCGGTGGCCAATGAATGAAAGGTGTCTCTGTGGATGACAACATCGAGTATCCCTGGTCGTCAGTACTTTGCAAACGGTGGAGTAAGCGCAGTGAAATTCGTTTCAAGTTGCAAATCTTAGTTCACTTTTACCAGAAACAAGAAGAGAACGATACTACGTATCTATCACATGTCACAAGAACGAGTTATTTTGCTTTTCATGCGCTGCCTTCCCATAGTATTGACTGAAGGAATAAAACGACGAACACACATACTCGTACACTTTTCTTCGTCAACATGAAAATTCACATAAGCGTATAATCATGATTAGACTTTTATCTCACACATTATACTACTTTTTTGTTCGTTGAAATTATCACAACTTACTCCAAAAGTTTGTCACCACTAGGAGAAACATTCAGTGAAATTCAGTTTTGTGGTTGTAGATTCCCACACTATCTGTTTTGTAACTTTCTTTTTTCAGTAATCCTAAACATTCTAAAAAATACGAAATGTAAAAGTATCAGAAAATTTCAACAAAATTGGCAACCCCTCGATATCATCTTCTTAATTTCAAAATAGTTTTTTTTAAATAAAGATACTCCGAAATTCCTATCCTAAAATCTAGTTCAATATTGTTGACATTGTTATTCATTGAACATATGTACTTTTTGATCATAGTTTAGGAGGGATATTACAACTTCTCACATTCATATCTTCTAACATTCTTTTTTCCGACTTATTTGATAAAACACTTCCGAAGAACAGACAAAGTATTCAGCTAAGTTAAAATCTAATTTTCATCTAGTAGTTATTTCTCCTCGCAATCACACTCAGAAAATGAGCTATTGTCACTGCACATCATTAGTTTCATCGTGGAGTTGTCTATGGCTTTTTATACTATGAGACACTTTTAAAAAATCCGTGAATGAATTCATTGAGACATCTGAAGTTGTAGCACGTAGTGAATCCCTGATATCTAAAACTTTTTTCTAAGTGAGAGACCACAGAGCATGCTGTAATAGCAGTTTATGTTACGCACATTGTGCAAGACACTGTAAAGGTTTTAGAATAAACTTATATCTTACCTCATGTTTGATAATGAGAAATCGAAAATAGAAACAATAACTTGAAAATATGCTCGAACTAATATATTTTCAGTTGTTGATTGTTCACCAAGAATGATTTCCTATCAATATAATTAACTTCAACCGTTAGTCTGCTCCACTATATTTCGTCGTTTGAATCTCAGTTCATTGCAGTATGCTTTCCTTAAAGAGAGCGAGCACTGTAGCAAACAAAATATGACAGATAAGTTATTGACTTTTTTCCATTTACGCCAAACTATTTGTGATTAAGTTGAAAGTGACTTACTGCTGATGTTGAAGTTCCATGGAATAAAAGAAAGACTGATGGAGTATCAACGTTTCTCCGCGCAAAAGTATTTTTCATCAAGTAACAAACAATGAATGTAGCCCTCTCATGAAAACGAAGTTAGCGATGGATGCAAGCCTTTTTTTTGACTGGTATGCCTAGTCGGGCATCCCACATCTGAGAGGTTGTTCATCAGATAGAACTCGATGAGCTGTATCGGAAAATAGATTCAGATTACAAGAGAAGGTCAAAGGACAACTTAATAAAAAAAACAGGTATTTTGTACCATAGTGAACCACTACAAACTAAAATATTCTTCAAAACGATTCGACTCGTCATCTGAATCAAAATCGAAATTTATCTAATTGTGTATGTAACATTGTGATGAATATAACTAATAAGAATTTCAGATTTATAAAATACGAACTCTATGCGATATTTTATCGAATGAGTTGCTCTACGACTTATGGGACATTCAAAATTGATTGCATTCGACTAACTTCAGTTTGACGAACTCTGTCAAGAGATGTACATTTGCATATCACTGAATAGACGCTCATTAGTTAAAGTTTTCTAGAACATTTGATAGATTGTACAGTAGAGTATGCTCTCCTAAACGTAACACCAGGAAAAGTGTCATGAACATAACTCGTATTATTCGACATATCCTGATTAATTATATCGATTAATGAAAGCATTCATCGTAACAGATGCTAGACTCTCTGAAACTGATTATTCAAAACTAAAATCTAATAACTCATTTGAACATCTACTTCACAATGTGTGTCAATGATGAAACGTATCCCATTAGATACATATCAGCGATTGTACATTTGAAATATTAGTACACAAAACCATTTACTATTGTAAAGTTCATATTTTGTATTGAGAAGAAAAATACCATAAGATGAATGCAAGCTTTCAGATGGTTTTATTACCGAAGATAGCAGATACCGACACATTTTGACTACCTCCGGAGAAGTGCTGAACTATAGTTTGCTAATGATTTTTCACTTGGTGTATTTTTAGTTCATATATGATGAAGATAAAGCACACAAGTGAGCTTCACAAAAGCGATTCTTTAATAAGTTAATCTAAGTGTAGAAAAATGATAACAGTTTCAACATCTCGAGAAACTCTGACAAGGTTGTCTTTTAATTCTAGAACTCCATTTTAATATAATACCAAAGCTAAGACAACTGTTTTGAGCGTGGATGAGTCTTCTCTACACCAGAATGGGCAACACTCTCAACGAAACTGATGATCATCATACGTTTAACTTACATAATTTCTTCTGCATCGAAACCATGTTGTCTCACAACAACAACAAGTTAATCCAATTTTTTCCATTTGCATTTGCCAAGGAACATGATAAATCAAATGCACTCGTACGATCTTTTGAATACACAAATTTCAACACAATCGAGAATTCTTGCACCAGTTTTTCGCATGAATCGATTTATCTATTTCAAAACAATTATGTCGTAATTAAATGTAATGAAAAACGATAGTATCGCGTTTATCAATCCAACGAAAGTAATATATAGTCGTTCACCATGAACGAAACGTTAACTTGTTGTTGGCAACGAACCACGTAGAAAAAGACCGATTTTAGTTACTTGCTAATGGATCGTGAGTTCACGGTACTAAAGTTTTTCTTAAAAAAATGAGCATAAAAAAATAAGTAAATTTACAGAGTGATCGAGAAACTCAGGCTCTATCTGAATCTGAGAATACTCTTTTTTAATTTGTTTTTAAAGGAACTATATTATCAAGAAAAGAGAAAAACAGCGATTTTCTGTAGTGGTCGATTCCGAAGTTTTTCATTTTACTTAAATTATTTTTCCACGGGTGAACGCAAGAAAATAAGCAAATATACTGGATGATCGAGATTTTCAAGCTCTTTCAGATTCCAGAACAGCTTTTTTAATAGAAAACCCCATATCGATGAAAAACTCGAAGAACGAATTTGGATTGGAGAAAACAAATACATTTTCTGGAAATCGCGATATACAAGTGTCTTCGCTGTATGAATGTTTTTCGGTAATGAATACATCTAAACAAAAACATAATTGTACACCATGCTAGAGAACTCCACCGGTTTTCAGATTATGTAATTTGTATTTTTAGAATATACTTCTTTAGTGCAACTGTATTCGAAATTCAAAGTTCAACTTTTGATTTCGAGTGGTATATGTGATCACGAATCAGAAGTAGACACGGGTGCTGGATAATTAAATGAGCGCAGCATCGTATCAGTAATAATTCAATGCAAAAAAAAGAGGAAGTCGAACTCGAATTATTTAAATATTTTCCTTCCGTTCGTAGGTTGTGGGTGTAAAAACGTGTGAGCTTATTCATAGCATTACCCGATATCAACACACCCATGCCCTTCTTTCTCTAAAAAGTGTATCTCGTGAAATTAAGTCACTGACCCAATCTTGGAGAACAACAATTTACTCGAGCCTATTTCGTTATTTTACAGATCAATTCTTGACTTTGTACTTATTATCAAAGTGCAAATTTGAGTGTGATCGGCATTAGGTGAATGAGAATCACCGAATTGTGTCACCGGTGATTTGTTTCTGACAATTATATATTCAAGTATCGATGGAAATATATTTCGTCTATAATTGTTCAGGTCAATATTAGCGAATGGTATAGGTTAAGAATGTAGATGTGTAAAAATAGAAGAACCATCTGCATCCCTACACCAACAAGTCACAGATGTCCAAGGCGGCACAGCAGCAATGTTTTGGCGACAGGTGACTTTTAAAAGAAACTGCAAAACTTCATGAGTGTAAAACTCAGAGAGACTAGCTAAATCGCATAGGTTCATGTTATCGGTACCACTATACTGGGTTGATGGAAGGGATTTTTGAAAGAATTTTAGGAAACTGAGACGGCAACAAGTTATTCTCAATCGCGATGAACACCTCTGCCACACACTCACACCCTCCACATACTTATTAGCCAGTAAATAAGTTCAGTTTCTATTCCTCACGAGTCATATCTTCTTTAGGTTACCAAGGAATATTGATCATTTTGGTATCAATATAACTTCATTATTTCAACAGGGAATTGCTTCGACCAATAGTGTTCTTTAACATACATAGATTTTCGTTCTTTACAAACATCATTTATGGTTAATACTGATAACAACCATCATTTACTTTTATTGTTTCTCTTTTTGTTTCTTTACAACACTCATTACTATGTTTTATTCTTTCAACAATCATATTGGTGAGTATTGAAAATCTTCATGTATTTCTCTTTCTTTTTTGCCTTCTATCTCTAGCTGACGAGATAATCAAGTCATAATAAAATTTAGTCAAAAATGAAAATGGCATTCAGTGACATAAAACTTGAGTATCTGCACTTTCATGAAAATCCTTCCTTCGTTGTCATTACGACTAGAAGCATACTTTTAATACTGACTTCTTTAAACAAGTATAGTATCTCTTTCTATCAATACGTACAAAATTTCAGATGAAACAGTGCATCGGTATCTATTGAAAAAGTCGAAAGGAGAATGATCGAATAAAAAACAATGTCGAATCTGTCAAAGATGATGTTCGGTGAAAAATATAAAATATTTATTTCATATTATTGAAAAAAGGGAAAGACTAGGTTTATTGATAATCGCAAATAACTCTTTAAAACATGAATGGTTTTCAATAGGTCAAGGTGTGTGTGATTAATATAACGTTAATGTTTTCCTCGCAATGAGCAATGATAAGTTATGCATTATTTGCTCAACGTTTATGTCGTTTTTGTAATAACGAGCCATCCCAGATGGACTAATCAGGTATCAGATCTGATCAGCCGACGCAATTCGATCGCATTTCTGGAAACGAAAGCACAGAAGGATTCGACGGAAGAAACCCATTTTATTAATTGAGTACTAATTAGTACTCTGCGGCATTCCTAGAAGTAGGTCAGAAGCCTACGTCAGATTTCGTCGAAATCCTACAGTAGAATTCGATAGGAATCTAAAACTAAGGCTCCGCGAGTCAAATCGTTTCCTGGAATCCAATCGGATACGATTATCGAAATGAATCTACTGAGATAAGAGTATCCATATGCTTTTGAGTACCATAGATAGAACTTGAAATTTGTCGACGTTTAGCACCTGTACTCGTTTGTGATACCTCGATTTTTCTTTGTATTCTGTGCGTATTCCATATTCTAGAATGTCCACGAATTCAATGACTAATTGGAGGAAAAATATTAGCTAACCAACGAAACTATAAAGGAAAATGCGAGAGAAAATAAACATAACAAATACATCAGAAATAAAATCAATCTTTGGTTAATAACGACGTCTCAGAATATCGACATACTGCATGGTCGACGTTTTTTATTCGATTTTTTTTCCTTCGACATTGTTTTCTTTCTGCGTTTTTACTGTAAATCAGTGCGTCGATCGATCTATCGTTGATAAAGCACTAACAGAATACCCTTATTTCATAGTTCGAAAATTATAGAACTTCTTATTTTATACTAGGCTTAAAGTTTTTGATTAAGTGAAAGTGTTCTTATCTAATATTTAGTGAATTTGAATCGCTGACATATGAAGAAAAGAAAAACTAGCAGAAACTCTATTGTAAGAATCACTCTACTATAAAACATGATCCCACTCTATATTCATAATATCTCAATCATATAGAAGATATACTTTAGTATTTCATTTAAACATGAAAAAGAGGTTAAAATTTTCTTAAATGTTAAACATTTTTAGTATATTCTTTCCTCTAGTACGATTTACTAAAATGAACAGCTATTTTTCTTTTAGTATCATACAACAGTAAAATAAGCATGAGCCGATGCAGACACAAGCGGTGAAAACTGTTTCTTACTACATTATTAAGGTCTATAGAAATATTGAGTACCTTGATTTTCTATGATAGAATTAATACTTTCACATCGTATATTACACCATTCTTAAGGTTATTTTTCACCATAAATTAGGCATAATAGAAAATAAATTACTCGATAATATTTAAATTATAAAACGATGGCATTCAACAAATACTTTGCTAACAGCAAGTGCACCGATGTATGACTGGCTATGAACTGTTGTAAGCACAGATAGAAAATGCAAAACGTTTTTCTTTAAAAATATCAATGCCCTGAAAGTACTTCCCGTTGGATTGTTGACAAAATAAGTAGCATCATGTAGGAATGGATATTCGATGTTGGCTACGGTGTATGTAGAATTCTCACTACAGACACATTTTTATAGAAATTGTTAATAATTTATTTCATCTCTAAACAATTCCTTTCGAAAAATCTCAGCCTTACTTTAGCAGTGCACAACATATCCTAATTGATAGATAGTCTGATGAGAAGCATACGATGTTTACACATAGATGTATCTGATACGTTAATTGAATATTTTTAGAGGTAATATATATGGTATGAAGATGCAAACCGCTATAGTTAGAACTATTATACAATTCCATATTGTTGAATAATTATTCGAAGACAGCTGATTGGTCGTCATTCTTCGTTTTAACTTATTTGATATACCATAGTATGAATAGGTCGAAGTTCCACTGAGAGTATCTCACCGATGGATACGTTCCGTTTCATCTTAGATTTCGCTCAGTCGCAATCATTAGAATATCCACAAAATTTCAGTCCGAATGGATGCTTGACAATAGACATAAGAAGTTTATGAAAACGAACTTCTCTAATAAGAGGTTTGAGAAAATAGAATAGCATCTGCAGTCATCATTGTGATCAAAAACTATGAATTTCTGTGGAGACTTACAAGATAACATAAGGTTCATGAGTTCTATGTTTGTTGTATATATTGTGGACTATAAAGTTGGGAAAATATATTAGATTAAACACAAGGTATCAACTAGGGATACTCCACCGTAGTAAAAATACAAGATTTCACTCCAAATCGTGCAACTATGTTCAAATAGTTGCACTAGAGCCGTCTGCATAGAAGTTTTCATGTTTGTTTATTTAGTCAAGACAATGCCATTGAAATCATTGGTTGTTAGACGACATGATAATGTGAGAAATGCATCCCACAATCTAACAAAATATAATATATTTAGTATATTAAAGTCGATTTTGTTTTGCTTGATTGATCAGCTAATCTCTTCCAGATAGGCAGTATTGGCATTATAGAGAGATGATAAACAGAAACTCATAAATAGAGCATAGATCTTATGGATTTTTGGCTTTCGTAATAAATATTGATGACATAATATGATTTGTTCTTAGACAGTTGAAAAGCTAAAGTGTTACTTTTTGAAAATTACGAAAGAAAATACGCTCTGTTTAATGCTATTAATCAGATGGGGAAGGAGGGTAGGGGGAATGAGTGTCACTTTGACAAAATGAAGATTATCCATCAGAACTGGTATAACTGAGCCAATATTAAGAGTCATGCTGATACTGTTTTATTCTGTCGGCGACTCATTTTGACCACTATAACGATTATCTGAATTGCTCTGATTTGCATTGTAGAAGGTTGGCAAAAGTACTATTTACGATTTTTAAGGTTTTAGAAAATAATTCTCTTAGTCAATTTAGATATCTTAGAGTGAATCATTACAGTCTAATAAACGTTCAAACATAAATCGATAGAAGAAGCATTTGTGCATAGACTATATTTAAATTATTTCAATGCTGACAATCTTATACCATTCATTAGAATCTTTAGAATTTTTAAACCAAAAAGAAGAAAGAAATAGAAAACATACAATCCAATTAGTGAATCTGTTAAAATAATCAGTATGATAAATAATTGCTAGAAAAGTACTTTGTATGAAAAAATGCCTTTCCATAAGATGCAGGTTTCATATGAGTGTAGGTGAATTTGAGGGAATGCTGATCTATGTATGAAGCGAATAAAATATGATGAGGATCTAAACTCTTTCATAACACCTATACCCTATATTTTGTTATACTTCAAAATTTTTAACATAGCATAACAAATCAAAATGATAGATACGACTGAAGAACATGAAAAGATAGACACAAAGCGAACATTACTAAAAAACTTTTATGTTATCTGCGTCGGTTTTCTTCTACTGTACACATCGTTGCTAGCAGTCTCAAATTTACAATCAAGTATTAATGCTGAAGGTGCTGTTGGCTATAATTCATTGGCAATTTTATATGGCACATCAGCAGTAGCAGCTACATTCTTGCCTCATCCTTGCTCAAGCATTTTCGGTTATAAATGGACGATTTTTATTGCTCAAGTGTGTATCATGATATATGTCGGCGCAAATATGTATCCTCGAGCTTGGTTAATGTATCTTGGTAATATAAAGTAAATTGATGCTCAATCTGACTCTTCCCTTGTAATATTAGCGTCCTTCATTGCGGGTCTATTCAAATCAGCGCTATGGACCACTCGATCAGCATACATAACAAAAATCTGCTTTGACTATGTTGAATATTCAGACGAAACTGGCGATACATTAGTGAATCGTTATTTTGGTATATTTAATTCATTTTTTCAAACAAGTACATAAACACGATGAGTGTAATCAGTACATTTAAATTGTTTTCTTGCTATTATGTGTAGGTCAAATACTTGGAAATCTCGTGTCATTCCTAGTTTTGCGGAATTCACCAACTGTTCTATTGAATAATTCAACCTCAAAACCATCGGTTGCATCTTGTGGGGCGAATTTTTATGAGAATAATTTTGCAATTGAAGAAGTCCGAATGAACATTTCACCCACTGTGGTAAATCTTGATGGTGATTTATCTTGTGCATTCAACAGTTTCTATTTTTCAGCTTTATACTCTTTATGGAATTTTCCTTGGAATCACTGTCCTCAGTGTAATTTTGGTTGCTACTCTCCTAGATCAAAAACGGAAAAACACTAATCGTACGTAACGTAAACACCTAATTAGAGGACTTATCTTTCAAAGAATTATTTTGATATTATACCGATAACTTGAGTGGAGAGCGATTTCAATGTCAAATTATTACATTATTTAAAGACCGAAGGGGGCGTTCGTTATAAGTGAATCTTCAAGCAATGTATGACATTTTCTATATTGTGTCCCACCATAATTTAACGATATTTAAAAAATTATATATTATCTCGATTCTCTCTGATTGATCACAGATGTGGTCACCGCTTTTTTTATTACCAGAGATGTTCATAGGGTGACTTTCCTTGACCCTATTCTGTCCCGTGGAAATCTCTGTTGCCTACTATTGGAGGGTACACCGTAGAATATAAATACTTACAAGTTCGATCGAGTACACTATGAATTTTTATTTCGGATATTCAAAATAAATATTGAAGATTGTTTATGCTTTTATTTTGGTTGGTTCTTCGCCGTATTGTTGCTCAATAGTTGATGTTCTTTAATGAAACTATGCGATGGCTGTGACTAGTTGTTATCATCGAGATAGAAGCCTTGTACCATGACAAAAGAACAGAGAAAAATTCAATGCCTTGACGCATGGAACCGAACCATGCGTCTTCTACTTGCCAGACAGTCTTATTAACCATAGTGTACTAGACAGATTATTTTCTCCCTGCCTTAAGACAGAGTGTGGAGGATGGTGAATCTTGAGTTAATCTTCAATGATTGGTCGGTACTTTGACTGAATTTCTAGAAGATTAGTTTCTATGTGGACAAAATAGCTGCCTTAAGTTTTGTCGGTTTCAGACATTTTCATACTGAACAAGGTTTTTGTTCTAATCAGGTGACGTGTCTAAATTTATTAAGTAAAGTAGACTGTGTACTTTATGAATAGCTTTCTAATGTAAGGTATAGATTTTTAATATTTTCAAGAAATTTTATCCTACTAATTCAAGCATCATTCTCTATATAATAAGCACATGCATATGACTGATTTCTCTTGCAACTAGATCGGTGTTTTTATTCAAGTCTTTCTCTACATAGGACTGAAATTTCAAGTTGTAATTAGAGAAGCTGCACGACATCTTTTATCAACAGTTAGGCATTGGAAGAAAAGAAATCAGCTTCTTTTAATTCCATTGAATCTCTACTTCGGATTCAATCAGGCATTTCTCACCGGTCAATTTACACAGGTAATCGTTCATATCATACTTTGCATTACCACAAATAATCAACTTTGTTTTTAATACAGAGTTTTGTGACTTGCACACTAGGTGTCGAATACGTTGGTAACTATGTTTTAATCTTTGAAATTCGACATTTTTTTACATTGAATGACTATTGATCTTATGAAGGATTGGTTTTGATCAGCTTCGGCGTATGCGACGCACTCGCTAGTGTCCTAGTAGGATACGTTGAAAAATATGTGGGTCGTTTCATATGTCTTATGTTTGGTGCTTTGAGCAACTACGTTCTGATTCTTTTCATGATATTCTGGAAAACAAACACCCATCAATTTGTTCTCATATTTGTAATTGCTATCGTATGGAGTATAGGAGATAGTGTTTGGCAAACGACTGGATGGGGTAGGGATATTCATCACTTAACACACTCATTAACCAACATGGTTTTTGTTTAGCACTATATGGTACTTTATTTAGCGAAGATAGAGAGGCAGCTTTTTCAAATTTAGCTTTATGGGAAGATGCTGGCTATTTCATACTATTCATGTATGCGCCAAAGTTAGTGGTACGAACGTCGCTGATACTTTTGCTCGTATACCTGTCAGTTGCCATGACATGCTACGTAGTACTTGAAATAATGGAAAAGAAGAAAAAAAGTGAAGCGTTAATGACAAGCGACGAGGAACTTACTCTGTAACATTTTTTATCAAATTAAAGTATTCTGACTTATTCAATAGATTTGCTTTATTTTTATTCTACTTAAAAAATGTAAACAATAATACGATATGAATCCATAAATGATAAACTGGAATTATACTATAATCTGTAACAGCACAAGATGCACGTGGCTCGGGCTGTTTCTACAATCGGGTTTGTCCATTTTCTCTACATAAACACGCGCAAACCCATTCCTAATCGTGTTCAACATTGCAATGTCTTATCTGTATCAATATTGACATACAAAGATACAATTTATTCAAACTGGTTTAACATTGGCTGTCATGAATAATTTCTTTCCATATTACATATGGGATCATAGAGAAAAAAATCTTCCGATCTTTTTTTATCCTTTAGGTGTTCGTGTTTGATGAGCCATAGAATTTAAAAATAATTTCATATGATTCCTCTATCGATTCACTTCTCATAGAGAAATTTAAAGTAAAGGATTTAGAGATATTGGTGCTATGAAACAACTATTGCAGATTCACCATTCATTAAGAATTTAAAAATCCAGAACAACACTATAGATTTTAGGGTGTGAACAAATGAAGTTTTGCTTTGCAGCTGCAATGATCCCCAACCTGGGACATAATACCGATACCCTACAATGTTTGTTAATCGATATTGTAGAAATGAAATCGTTGTTAGAGTATAGCCCATGCTATGAAAGTATTATGCGACGTAAGGTGCACCTTATTCAAAGTTACAGCACTTCGCTTTTCTTATCGAAAGAATGATTACTAGATGTAATTTTTCCTGCTGAGTTCGAATTTGGTCTTATTTTTTGCATTATTGCTTGTCTTCATGGTCGAAATTCNGAAAAATAAAGAACTGATTGCTTATGTATTAATGATGCATTTTTCAGTCTTTTTTACATGATTTTCGGATTCCTCGTCTGAAATTAGTTCTACGAAAGTTATTTAAATAACTTTCGTAGAACTAATTTCAGACGAGGAATCCGAAAATCATGTAAAAAAGACTGAAAAATGCATCATTAATACATAAGCAATCAGTTCTTTATTTTTCATCGATTTTTACATCTCAAGAAAAAAATCGAATTTCGACCATGAAGACAAGCAATAATGCAAAAAATAAGACCAAATTCGAACTCAGCAGGAAAAATTACATCTAGTAATCATTCTTTCGATAAGAAAAGCGAAGTGCTGTAACTTTGAATAAGGTGCACCTTACAAATAACAAATATATATATCTCGTGTTCACTGATAAGTAGCTGTTGTTGCATAGTGGCGTCTATGCTCAATGTAAGAATGGCCGTAGTACATATCACAGAGAACTATTTCCAGGTACTCTAAATTCGTATCTTTACAATAACTACCGCCTATCGCATTCATCTTTTAGTGTTCAATCACGTAAGACCAGATATGATCGATATGGAATTCTTGAAAACAAGTCAATACAAACCAGAAGAGGAGAACAAGACACAACAAGCCAACTTATTACCGACAATATGAAAGCGAAATGATTACTATTAAAAATAAAAGGAAAAAGCACCCTACGTGATATTCCATTTATATATACTGGAGTTGACATTAAAATTCAGTTGCTTTAAAGAGACAATTAGGATAGAGCTAGTGAACTTGAAAATTTCAGAGTCAACTAGTTGACTTTAAAATGTAGATGTTTAACGTTGTATCATACGGAAAGTAGTAGCATATTTATGAGATAGATGATGTTGAGAAGAAAAAATAAATAAAAACTGAGAAAAGACAAACAGTAGACAACAAGAAAATCGAGACATTTTAACACCGCAAAATGCATAACAAGAGCTTAACAACTTTTACATTTTGATTTACTATTCATGTGACATTTAGTACAACATATTCTATTATTTTCTCAGGACATCATCGATTAGTATGACAACTACAAGAGCATTTACATATTTCTTTTGGTTTTAAATTTGTGTAAATTTGATATGCTTGAATAAAAAAGTAATGATTGACAATGCATCGGTATTAGTAGAACGTAACGATGAGAAATTTGACAAAAATTAAATGAACGATTGTATTTCTTTTCATTTGTTAGCACTTTTAACTATTTTTCATACGTTTCAGCTGTTATTAAATACTTTTTTCTTCATTTCACATTTAATATGCTCGGATAGATATCTAACTTCATGTAGAATATTTCTTTCATTATTAGTAAATGAAATAATGGTATCAAAATTATGAAGGAAGTCATTGTCAAATTTACTTCAGTTGTTTTCCACCCAGTTATAACTATGTATTATCGATTATTGCATAACAACGTTAAATGTCTACGTGTTAAAGTTAACTATAGCCTCATCCTACTTGTCTTTTAAAGGCAACTGAGTTTTAATGTTAAATCCAACATATATATATATATAAATATATATTTTACATTTGGCATATATATCCGCATTTATCGTTTCACTATTAGTTTTTGCATAGCGTGACGAGACTTATTCAAAAGAGCCGAAAACGCGCATCATATGCTCATCAGAGAAAATATAAATGAGGACTAATCGATACTATGAGGTCGGGTTTACGTGTGGGTATGCGAATTGAGAGGAACCATAAATACAATCACAACCCACACACGAACATACTCTCACAAAAATTTAGGAAAAATTTATGTTTGTAATCATTTTCTATCCATTTTGTATTTAACACTTTCTCACGAAGAATGCAACACGAGCATTTATTAAAAACAAAATTACCAATGTCATGTGCCGATGACAGAAACTTTCATATAATATCTCGAGTACAATTTTGATTACTCCCTATCTTTAGGAAGCTGGGGGAGCGATGAGTTGTATTGTAGTTGTGTTAATTATTGTTGTTAATGTTGACATTGCTATTGTTGATGCTCGAGATGTAGTAATTGCTGTTGACGATGTCACTGTTGTAGTTGCTAGATTTTTCAAAAAGAAAATATATAAATCTGACAAAGACATTGTTTTTCGTAAAATAGTGCCGATGTCTCGTATATAGATTTGCTAAACACTACTGTCTAGGCATTTAAAAACGAATGATCAGTCAATTAAATATATTCGGCTAAGATGAATGTGTAAAGTGAACATTGCACGTTCTTTCTGAAACTCATTTTCTTATATTACTAAGAAGCCCTCATAAACTAACTGTCTTTACGAATTTTATCTAGACTTCTCTTTGTGTTCCCTACAAGTTATACCTAATCGATCGCTTTAACTGTAAGGAAACATAGAGACAGGAAAACATTGAACAATCCCTCAAAATTTTACTCGGAAAAAGTTCGGCAGTTACAGGGTTCTATTTCTATATGAGTCTTTTGGATGGCGAGTCCAGTATAATTCCTACAAGATTCATAAATAAAACTTGACTGGGTCAATGATCTAAATTCTCAACCACAGCATTAGATAATTTGCTCGCTAAAACCCTGTAATTTGACTTCTGATACCAATGAACTCACTTGTGCCATTATGTGATGAACATAGATTGGTCCATGATAAAGGCAAGCATACTTCTTGTGGTGTACAGCAAGAATTAACGATGCATACGGACGTGTTCGATGCACATTGCCCGGTGATATTGTTGCATGGCTCAAGAAGAGAACATAGACCTCCTGGGGCACAATAACTCGTGTTGTTAATTGTACGATAATCGTAACAAGGCGTAGATGATATAAGGCAACTGCTACTCGACAGATTTGTGCACAATGGTAAAGAGCAATTGAAGGAAGGTTCCCATGCAGAATGCGATGAATACAACAACGTAAATTGAACATCGAATTCCGCTACCGAACACATGTAGCCAGATGCCTGTGCTGTTTGACCTATTAAAAGTTTATTCTAATTTATAAAAGATACATATCGGTTAAAATTGGCAAACCTTTAACACACAAGAAAGGATCAATGAAAAACAAATACATGACAAGTCGCATTCTACATGTTGCATCCATGGCCGAAATATTCGATGGCAATAGTATATTGTTTCTTCAACTTTTTTTTGGTGTAAGTAAAAATTTATATTAATTCTTTTTTTTTCATGTAAGAGAGTTGACGATGCTGAATAGCCACGTGGCACTTGAATTCATCAAAATAATGGGTAAACCAATGGTGCAGAATTCTTCTTGGTTATTTCCTCTGAAAAAGGTAATTATTTCAAATACTTGCTTATGACTAATCAATGTCATGATTTTTGTCCAGTAAAGGCAATGCAGGCATTTTCTCTGTTGTTTATTCTGACTCACTATCAAAATCAATTATTATTTATTATTTTTTTCTGAAAGAAGAACATCATAGTATTAAGAAAAATATACTCGATTAATTATAGTAAGTTCTTCGCTCTTAAAAATCAATGAAAGATGTAAGCGTGTGAGTCAGTGAGATCAATGAACATTCTTTGAAAATGTGAGTTCAAATTGGATTCGTCTTGAAGAGGTCGTTGAGATATCATTATTCTCCTTTCCTGGAGAAAAATATGTAAGGACTGTTAATTGATCTTTTTACTAAGAAGCCATAATGGCTTAGTTGTTAAAATCGTGAGACTCTCATAAATTTTAATAGTATGCTATACAATGGGAAAGTGAAGGAAATTGACTATTATGTTGATTTTATGAAGAAATCTAGCATGAATGATCTATTCACTGTGAAACATAATCCATGCTAAACTGTTAGTCAGTAGACTAACTATACTTTATTTACTTGACTAGAAACTAGTTCACCACCTTATTCGAAACCACACACCAACTACAACACAGACACACTAACTAGCTAGTCACACATGTAGTATTAGGTCTACTGACCAATGAAGAGAAATGAGAGAGAGAACAGAGGTAGTGGTCGCAGATAGCCCCACTGCCTAACAGAAACGATTCTTCTTTAAAATCTCGCTGTTATCAGCTCGACCATATCCTACTTCCTTCTTCATGCTAAAGGAGGCTTCTCTGGTCTATTAGTCTAGTGCCGTAAAAATATTTCTATTGTAATACATCTCTCTGTTTTCTTTCTGTTTCGACTTCGTTCTATGAGCCATCGTGGTATATTGATATACATTTCTATAGATATATCCAAATGTATACATATGTTGGGGGCAACATTGGGATTTGGTCAAATCTAAGATTTGACCGGACAAACTGGGATTCCAATTTTGACTGGACGAAATCAGGATTTAGTTAGAGATAAATTCCTACTGGTTTACCCTTGGTTAATAATAAACATTTGACTATATCATTATAAATATTTTGTTTCATTGCGCTCTTGTCTCTGAGCTTTCGACCTAATAAATTAATATTCTTTTCCAGTTTTTCATAAAAATTCAATACACTATTATTTGTTTCGGCGGTTGCCGAATTCGATTGAGACATTTTTTTGGTTAAATGATACTACGTAAATTTATACTACATCTCGACAGAACCTCTAGGAACACATTCTTTCTTTTTTCTCCAATTCAACTTCACTTATTGTGAAGCACGTGTTTGTTTAAATTTATCTCTAACCAAATCCTAATTTTGTCCCCAACATATACATGTCTTTCTTTGAGGAGTCAGTTATAACTGGAACTCTTGTTCGTATCTTTTCATCTATACCCTTCGTCGGTTCTACTCTCTTTAAAGTCAATAAAATATATTATTGACTTTGAATACGATTTGTCTACTACACAACCGTGATAAGTGATAATTAGCATGTTTTTTTTTAATTAAGCCGGCTAAGTCTTTTATTCATTTACGAAAAGTGAAAGTATACGTAGTAGTGTTCTTCTCTTTCGTGAATTAATATTTTTTCAATTTCACTTGTGATGCAGACTACACCTTTTTCTCTGCAACTGACGACAATGTCGTCCTTGAAAATTGAAGAGCATAGCACACATGCTAGGAGAAGTTGATTGTGTCATGACTGATCAAGAAAAACAAGGCATGATTCACAGAGTGCATAAAAATCTGCTACCATGAAAGTTTTCCTGCTTGAATAAATGAAACACAGTCCTCAAACCATGGTAGCATCTTCGAATAAGAAGAGAGAAGCCTCGGCAAGGTTCTTCTAATATAACTGAACAGTACTGAAACCAGCTAGACTGGAATATTGTTTTCAGCGACTTGAGCACTCGCACTGAACCCTTCTTGCCATAGGCAACAAATAAATGTTTCTGATCTTCATGAAAGAACTACGAATGCAGTTTTGTAGATGTTCAACAGTTTTTAAGTACTGCAACCCTTGTTTCCGTTTCGAATCTATTCTTAATCAATCTCACACAATCCGATAGAAGATGTGGCAATGTGGGAAAATATCAGTATTTCAAAACGCTTATTATTCGTTCGAATTCGATTTACCTCTCTAAAGTTTTCTTTTATAACATCAATAATCTAAAATTCTTGTAATAAAAAACACACGAGACAGGTATTTATACTTCCAATGGGAGGGTATAAACTGTTAGGCAAAAAGATTGATCATATTGGGGCTAAAAGAAAGCTTTCAGAAAGAAACTAGTAAATTTACAATACGAGCTACCTATGAAGTCCCTGGGCACAGATATTGGATTTTTTCAGCAGATTTTCTCTGCTGAATCCCACTTTTCAGGGAAAATCATATTTATGGGATTTGACGATCTAAAGTTTTGTAAATATCAAGGCCTCAACGGAACTAGCATAGAGATAAAATTTCAGAATATTTAACCGATCTGTCTCCGAGGTATGGATTTCTTAAAATATTACCACTTTCCAATAGAAGGCGTATGTTTTGAGAAATTTGTATCTTGAAGACAGGTTCTTTGAATATTATGAAATTTTTTCTCTAAGATCATTCCGTTGAGGCCTTCACATCTAAAAAATTTCAGATCGTGAAATTCCAAATATATAGGATTTTTCCAGAGAAGTGGGATCCATTTGAGAAAATTGACTGAAAAATCTACGATCTTTGTTCAGATTCACCATACGTTGCTTATGTTGTTAAATTGCTAGTGTCCTGTTGAAAGTTTTCTTTTTATCCGATTGTGATCAATCTTTTCGCTCAATAGTTCGCAGTCTTCTATTTGAAGCAATTTGTTTACTTTACAGTTCATGATATCATTTTTTTTTATTTCTTTTCAGTTTTGCATACTAGTGAGAAAATGTACATCAAATATACACAATATTTCATTTTTGTTTTGAAGAGACATTGCAGATTTTCACACTCACTTTGTTTCTTGTTATCTCTTTGTTGATGAATTTCATTTTTGACACTTCTGAAGAAGCTGTAAAACTTATGGCAACTGAGAAAGTACTTCAAACATTGGATCCTAATTAGTCATCAATCAGCAATAGTATCTGTTTGCTGTGAATCAAGTATCACTATTGCTTATGTATAACGTAATTGGTTACTGCTCACCTTGACGCTTTTGATGGCTGATTCGATAAGATATTTGATGGATGCATCTATTGTTATAAACTATCGATAAGTGATGTTATATGGGATAGTATAAAATTTCTGGCAACAACTATCCAATATTTTATCAGTGTTGCTATATTTTCTAATATTATCGTATTATGACACTAATATTTACTTTTTATTGAACCACGAATAAGAAATTTTATAAATATCTATCAAGTTAAATGACTGATTGCCTGTTTAATTATCTTTGTTTCAGGCGGAATAAGAATCTATGCTTCCTTATTTTCAATACCAGCTGTTACATAAATTCATGATGAGTTTTATATGAATTGTAGATAAAGTTTTGTTTCGTATCGCACAAAAATGTTTATCGGCTTCATTAATTTTTCAAAGAGGAACAATCATTAGAACTTGATTCCAGAAACGATCGGTAACAGCTGTCATTATTCAATAAAAACGTCGACTATATTCGAGATCTAGCATGTGCTGATCAACCTATTGGTATTGATTATATTACTAAAATTTTTCACTGAGTTAATTGATAAATACCGTAAAGAATGCTTGAAGGCGTTGATAGAAATTATGCATATGAAAAACGTAACCAAATAATACTAGAAATGTGAATCCTAAATATTTACATTCACAAACGTAAGACATTGTTCTCAACTTTAATACTCCTCAATAATGAAAAATTCGAGGTACGATTCATCTCTTCTGAACGGCCGATTTTTCTCTTTCAGATTTTTGTCAGTTCAGCTGATTCTATTATAGAATTGATATTTATTCGCACATCACACACTTACGTGAAACAATAGCTGAAAAACTCATTCAGAAACCTATTGACGAATTTAAAGATGTTCCAGGCACGAATTTATACGATGATAATTTGTATCGAATTCAAACATTCACTTTTAACCAGATCAGTAAAATCTTTTTTCTGTTGAGTTAATTTAAGGAATACATATGATATCTGCACCCAAGTGCTTTTACTGTTTGAAGAAAAGAATTGATATAATATATTAACTGCTAATAGAATGGGACGTATGGAATGGAATTAGATCATTCAATTCGATTCAGTGACTTGATACATATGAGTGTGGAGATAGACTCACAGATGGTAGAGATCATAACACTCGTACATTCCTATTCAAGTCCCACATTTAAGATTTCGAGCCAGTAATTGTATCACTATTTATCATCTTCTGAACTTTTCTACGTTATTTTACAGAAATCGTTCATGATTTGAAATTTTATTCTGAAAGAAACAGCGACAAATATGATTTCAAAAAATGCATTATTTCAAAACAATTTTTACTAAAATCCTTTTTTGATTCACAAGTACTGCTCCGATTACAAGATATTTAAAAGTTTCAGTTTTAGTTCGGTTTTTACTTAAATAATTTTTTTAAAGTTGTGATGCTCACCAGAAATCATCTCTTAGAATAAAACTTATGCTATATCGTATATGTTGAAGATGCTTAATAAAATATTGAATATAACTAACAGCAGATGCGCAATGTCAGTAAGAAACAATAGTTCCAAATAGATAAGAAACGATAGCAGAATACCACTGATAAGTATAGTAAATAAAATAGAATATAGAGTGATACGAATTATTTTCGTACATGTAGGCTGATCTTTGATAGAACCTTTCACAAGAGTATAAGTCGCATTAGGTTTCCAACTACAGAATTCATATATAACATCAATTGAAATAATTACTAAAACGGGAAATAGTATTCCTAAAGTTATGTACGTAAATGCATTTGAAAACAACATAAATCTAGTTTTTCTCAGTACTAAACATGGTGTTGTATAATCAAATGCGAATAAAACCAGAACTGGTATACTCATAGAACTTTTATAGAGAGTAGATCTTAACACACGTACGAATTTATTACAACAATTCATATTTGGTTTAAACATGTATTCGAGAATTGACCCAAATATACTAATAATAAATGCCAAAGCTAATGCGCCCCAAAAACAAGATAAAAATAAATAATGCTCTCGGCTACGTTTTACAAGCCAATCAATTTCACCATAACTGTACGTGGTAACAAGATGCACACAATCATGTATACCGAATCCTTTTTTTATCACTTTGTATGTTTCATTCTGAGTCATTTCATATCGATACATGCCTCTTTTTGTGTATTTGTAAAATGATAACATATGGTAAATAAACAAACCGATGCTCACTATTATAGATACGATAAGTACTATTATACGAATAATATTTGTCATTGCTTGGTCTAAATTTATTCAAATTAACTAAAAATAAACAAATGAAACATCTTTGAAAACACAAAATTAAAGTCAGAAGACGAAATGTTTTTATTGCATAATCTCCGTCCACTGAGAAATAAGTTAACGTCACATCGCAATGCAGTCTACAATGCGCTGATTTGATGAATCGAATTGATCTTAAATTGTGCCGAGTTAATGCAAACTTCCTGATGTTAGTTGTCCAAAATGAGAGAAGTACTCTGTTCATGGGAAGTAATATCCAAGACATGAGAGTTTTGACTTGTTTCGAAAACTTGATGCTAATAATTTTCTACGAGTTACAGCTCTATGAGCACATATAACATATTGCTGTAGAAGTTCAAATTACTATGAAATGGAACTGACTCATCGATATCTCCTCTCATCAAGTAAGTTCAGATATTATCAAAACGACAACTCATCTTTTTTTTAACGATGAATCTTCCAAACCAATGATAAAGTAGTACACTCAAGTCTCCTGCGAATGAAGAACAATACAAAAAGTGTGAGTACTCATCTGTTGCAATATGATAGTTAATTAGTGTGGTGAAAAAAGGATCTAATTACAATCACATCATATAGACAAATATTTTCTTGACTGTCGCTTTCTACCCCTGTGAAAACACAAAACAACAAATAGAGAATCAGATCTATTATCATTTTTCGTACATTCAATAATTATTTATAAATATTCAGTTCATACGTACGGAAATAAGACAAATACTGGTATTTTGTTGATCGGAAGAATTTCACTACACAATGATTTTCTGCCATTACATGGCAAGGACAGAAGTTTTCAAAGGCTAAGTCTTAATTGTCCTTTACCAATAAACGAATATTTGTATAATCATGCATTACCTAAAAGATATTATTAGTTTGTTTTCGTTTACGTGATATAAGAGATTATGATAATGTTCTTTCTGCTGGGTCGATTACAAAATAGTACAACAGATTGCTGAGAATTAGAAAAATATCTTTCTTGAACTATCTTATCAGACAAAAATATTCTTACAGTTGAAACTATTTATGCGTTCTATAACCAGAAGATAGGTTAGTCATAGATGTCACTTAAATCATTGAAATTCTAGAAACAGTGTAATGGTCGTCTTTTACTTTAATATTAATAGAATCGAAATTATCTGAAAGAAAAGAAATCACTTATATCGATTTCTGTCTTAACGTATTCTTACATTCTATTGGTTACATATGCATGCATTGCATTCGGTCGAAAATGCACGATAAAAAATGATCGTCACAATTACTTACTAAGAAAGTGAAAAATAAAATGTTTGCGATCGCTAAAGTATACATCTTACACATGAGAAAGAAATCAGACCTTGAAATTATTTATCGAGTATGCCTGTGAATCATGTGATCATGGAAAACAGGCACAAAACAACATTCACAATGTTGGCATGTCAAAGAAAATTTTTTCATGCATAGCGAAATAATACTTTTACAAGAAAAGAAAAAAGTAACGAGCATGTGCCTCTTAATGCAGTACAGTGCCTTCAAGCTGTATCATGAGCTAGAAGTGGGGGGGGGGCAGATTTCGCTGCATTTTTTAAAAGCATTAGTTAAGAGTTGCCAACAACCATAGCCTACACAAGAGTATGGATGTTTGGTGACCGATCAATTCGTCGCCGTTCAATTCGTCGCGTTCAATTCGTCGCACACTCAATTCGTCGCACACTCAATTCGTCGCCTTGCCACTATATTATATATAATTTCGTTTCTCTCTCTGTCTCTGGTTTTCCGTATTAGAGAAAAATGTAATTAGTTTACATGTTTGTCTTCATCGTTCTAACAATTAACTCATATGTGTAAATTCTGTTTTTGAGGTATCTTCCCGTTTCATCGAAACTTTTTTTAATCCCGTTTCATCGACAAAATTATTTTTCCCTTTCATGGACACTTTATTCAGCTATGATTTCATCATTGTACTGAAGAAATGTTGCTGAAAATGAGTTTTTCAAAATTATTCTTGACTAAAATGACGATGAAAAGGGACCGAGCCCTATTTCGACAACGAAAAATAAGATTTGATTTTTTAATTAGATTTCCCATGATACAAATGTAGCTCAGCTAAGAAACTGTAGATTTTGTCTTTCTCGTTGATAATTTTTAATTNAAATTACTGAATGAGTTAATTTGAAGATTTATTTAGTAGCGTTCTCAGAAAGCTAGTGGCATTTATACTCATCTCAGATTGAATTAGCCATTTATTAATGAAATACTGCTTTAACTGACCATGCCGACTTTTCATTTTCGAAATCTAAATAAATTTAGACTAAAAGTATTTTCCAAGCTGCTTATCTGACAAGGACCAGAAAAACCATTTTTTCTCTAATATATACGAGTTATTACTAAAGAAACATAGATGTCGAATTACTCGAAAATTAGTTGTGAATTGTGTGATAAGACGAAACACAGTTACAAACATTCAATTAAAGAAAACACGCGACGAAATGAACGCGACGAATTGAGTGGCGACGAATTGAGCGCGACGAATTGAGCGGCGACGAATTGACATAGTACCGGATGTTTATATGATTGTTCTTCCTACAGCTGTTGTGTCATTAATCTTCTTATTCTGCAATTATTTTTCTTAGCTAATGTTATTCATCTTTATCAAATGACTCACATACGTACATGTTAATCCCACTACGAGTTCTAATTTCTGTGACATTTCGATATGAGTCTGGATCAACAACAAGAAATGAATATCTATATTCTTTTAATTTTGCAAGATAAAGTCGTTCTTGTAATTCTCATTATAATTGATGACCTAAGTTATTAATATTTTATTTGACGACCACATTACTCTTTATTCAATCGTCAAGGAGTCTTTTTACGGAAATTGGCATTGATAAATAGAGAACAACTACGACCTCACCGATCAAGTAAAAGCATGTATAATAAGCGTATGAACAGAATGAAGACGTTCACAATAATTGTAGTAGTTCCAGACTTGCCAGCTGTTAAGTTACTGGTCGCGAGCAATGTGAATGAACAAAATTTTGGAGATAGATTGAATGCAACGTGCACATAGATTAAGTTTGTATCCGTGATTTTTGTGGTTAGTGTTTCTTTCGCTATTGCAGCGAATTCCATTTCAAAGACAAAAGGGGCAGAGTTGAAACAGTGGTCAATAAACACATTGAAACAATTTTCTTCCAATCATTGATGGATTGCATCGCAAAGTGATCCAGTCAACCAGTTGCTTGTATTTGTGAAGAAATAGTCATGTGAAACCCATACAGATAATATTGGTTTCGGCATAGATGAAAATAATATTGAAATCTATGATTCTGATTACATGAATGTATTTGAATACATTTTATTGCTTTCTGGAATGAAGAGACTAATGTATCATTCAGAATCACTGATCATGCAGAGGAGCATGAAAGTAGCAAAAGATTTTTGTCCGATGGATACTGGAATTATGACAATGAAGGAGAAATAAGACTGAAAAAACGTTGAAAGATCAAAATACTTGCCAATACTCATGAAATACTCCTTAATAATTAGTTAAGCATTCATCATCAGTCAATCCATTATCATGAGTCAAATAAAGACGAATTCTAGAGATGATATTTGATCTAGAGTGTTGACATGGGTGTAAATTAATCTTCCCATGTAGCCGATAATGCAGAATAATGGACATTATTTTACATTATTTTTCCTAAATAATGTACGTAATGTAATGATAATGC